>JAHBMJ010002602.1:8150-24753 GCA_018398765.1 Chromera velia | reverse complement strand
CCCCCAACCCCTAACACGCCCACCGTTGAGCACTGCCTCATATGAATTAAAAAGAAAACAATTATGATCATGAGAAGAAATGCTTCAATCAGATCGATTCAAAGCCATTCAGATGCATTTTTTATTGTGTTTTCGTCTTAGCGTTAATTTACGATGATAGGTACCAGATAATTTATGGTTTTGAAAAAATATATGTGAATGTGAATGAAGTTGGCTTTGCTAGAGTGGAGCCGTGCTCCCAGCAGCCCATGTTCATGCAAGAGATCGTCAATCACTCAACTCTAGAGATAAGGCTAAGCGCGAAATCCCCTGAAGTGCTCGCTTGGTGAGCTCACGAGCAGCATGCGCGTTGGAGAAAGCAATAGAAGACTCGAACAGAAGAAGAAAAGGTCGCGTTCACATAGAAACAGGCGTGCACAGTGAGTAACAAAGATCGCAAACGGCTCTGCATGCTTTATACGGATCGACTTGTAAAGCCAAAAGCAGCATCTTCCTCGCTTCTGTTTTGGCTGCATCCGATCCCTCAATTCCTTCTCTCTGAATCCTTTGCTTCACTTTCTTTCCCCCTACCACTTTGTTTAGTTTATTTCTTGCTCCTACCCAATTGGAGCATACTGAAAGCCGGTGCCAGAGATCATCAATTTTTCTTCCATTTGAACAACCCTCTGCCAGACAAAACACCTCTCCCGGAGAGGTGGCCCCCCCTGTTAGACCCTTCCGATTTAGTGTCAATGCCCTTAGGAGTGGCTCAATCTTCTCACATAAGGCACTTCTCGGCAGACAGGACATCCGTACCTTGGGGTCATTCTTTGAAGACAAAAGAAATAGAGAAGAACGTAAGGAAGACGGAAGAGCTCTCTGTAGTCCTGATAAAGAGGCACACAGGGAGAAGTTGCTCCTTTCTTCCCTGGCTCCCTTTTTCATGCATTTCATTCCCCAGGCATCCTTAATTTTGGCAAAAACAAACAAATTCCCCTTCAAGGCCCGTCTTTCTGAGCTCCGGACAGGGAGAGACGTCAAAAAGTCAAGGCCTGCCCATCTGAACAGACCATTGACGGCTCGTCTTTGCTTCTGCCCCGCTGGTCCCTTCCATAAATTCAAAAAAGCCTGAGGAATACGGAGATGCGAACAGCTAAGTACAATCCAGAATGAAGTAAAACGAGCATACAAGAGCGCGCGAGCAGACATTAAATTAACAGACAAAAGAGAGGGTACACACAAACTCCTGATCGGAAGTCGGGCCGCCCATCGAACAAACCGGAGCCACAAGTTGTTAATCGCCTCCCAGTCTCCCTGTCTTATCGGAAAGCACTCCAGGCTATAGAGTGCCACCGGCTCCCAGCACGCCTTCAGCAGCTGCATCTTTCCCCCGAGAGGCAACCCAGACAGACTCGCCGCCAGACCAATCACCGCCCTCATTGTATGCTCTGCACTGCGTAGGCGTGCTTCAATCGACCGAGTCAAATCCCCTCTCTCAAACAGAAGGCAACCCAAATATTTATACTAATCACACCAGTCTACTTCCTTCTCTTGGTACAAAATCATACCGTTACAGTCCTCACGGTATTCACAAAGGCGTAGGGCCTTGGTTTTCTTCAGATTGACATTCAACCCCCACTTTCCATAATACCCCTCCAGGGCATCGAATTTTTTTATTTCATTTTTTAAACATCTTACTAAGCTTAAATAGTCTTAAATAAATTATGAAAATCAATTAGTTTAAAGGTTAAACTATCTATTTTAATGTTTTAAAAACTAAATTTTTGAAAGTCACTTTCCAGTACAAAAGTTTCAATTGTCAGTACAGTCAGTTCTTTGCTGCCGGCAATTGCCGGTCTCAGTAGTCTGCCAGCAATGGAGATTTCTTATCACCTTCAATCACCTACAGATTGAAGAGCTTTACTAACAGCGCTTTAGTTTTGTAAAATTCTAAAAAAAAAAATTAAGGCCTTCATTTTTTAATTTTTTTTTTAGAATTTTATAGTGCAAGGCCTAGCGATCGATTCTCGATCAGCCTTTGAAAGACGGAGTAACTGACAGGCATTCGTTAAAAGCAGGTATTTATTAAAGCAAAGAGTTTTTGTATCTCAAACTATGGCTAAAAATAAAGGGAGAAAAGTGAAGAAAACCTTCCACAAGAGGGGGCGAAAGCGCACTATTGCTGAATGATAGGTGCGAAAGTTCATTCACCATAAAAAAGTAAGGGAGAGACTAGAGGATTGCGACATTAAGTTCATGACAGAGGATATGTACAAAAAAAAGTGACCAGACGCGTACAAGAGAGAGGGTTTGAAATTACTTTGAATGCGAAGCGGATCGAATTGATTTCTGAACTTAAAGGGAGAGACGTGTTTTCTCATTTGTGGCTGCTGCGAGCGGAACACAGCAGCACTGAAAATCTTTATGAGCAATCCGAAGCGCATAGTCAAATACACTGTGAAGTGTGGCCAGAATTCCGCTCGTGTCCCTTTCAGTACAACTTTTGTTTCGATAAACTCCTGTCTGATCACCCAGGATGCCGGATTTTCGCATATTTTTTTTTGTTGTTTCACTGCGTTTTACGCACAGGGCTGGTAATCGCATGGTGGATACAGTTTCGTTTAAATTCTTTAAGAGCTTCATTTTATAGCTTTGAAAGGCTGTCAGGCTTTAAAGTTTTTTATGTAGAATTAGTATACACTTTGGTGTTAAAAAATTTGTCTAGAATTATTGCACACTAATTATTACACACTTTTATGTGTAACAAGGGGGGGGTCAGGGGTAATTGTTACACATTTAATTTTGTGTAACACTACAGGATTGGTGTACTGGGTACGAGACTAATAAGATTCTAAGAAGCTCAAAATTTAAAGTGGAATTTCAATTTGGAGAATTGTTAAATGCGGTTACATTGCGGTACATTTGGATGTTACAGTCCGAAAGGTTACGAAAGGTCTTGTGCAGCTTTTTCCTGAACTGCTTTTCTCCAAGCAGCGATTGCCTCCTGAATCTCGACTTGACTCTGTCTTTGTGTTTCCACTTCTTCTGTCCCCTTGGTTTGGAGATCCCGGAGCGCTTCCAAATACTTTTGCCGTTTCAAAGGCGGCTGCTCAGCTGTGATCTGCAAACACGCGAGCAAAACTACAGGCATGGAGTCGTGCAGGACGAAGGAAAGGACACCGAAGAGAGAAAAACTCCTCGCCGAAAGGATGGAAGGATGACCGGTCAAACAAACAAAAAAAAGGAAGGAAACAATGCGAGAAGGAATGAAGGGAAAAAGGAAAAAAGAAAGAAAGAAAGAAAGAAAGAAAGAAAGAAAGAAAGAAAGAAAGGATGCAAAGAAAGAAAGAAAGAAAGAAAGAAAGAAAGAAAGGAGACGGAAGAAAAGTGAGAGGGCGGCAAGGAGGAAGACAGAAAAAAAGGGGGGGGAGAGAATGCAGAAACGGTAAAAAAAGACGGTGGGCTTTTCGATCCCCATTCCTTTTTTTTTGCTGAAGTGTCGACCAACAAAGATGAAGAGACAGGCAGACTGCGGGTTTCCTTTTTTCAGACGGACAGACGGACACACACACAGACCGACCGACCGACCGACAGAGAGCCACATACATACATACATACATACAAACATATACACATTCACATACACGCACACTCACACACATACACGCACGCAAGCATGCACGCACGCACAGACGAACAATACCTTTGTTTCCTTTCCCCTTTCTCATTCTCTTCAAGCACACAAGAGAGAGACACATGCAAACAAACAAACAAACAAACAAAAAAGAACGAAAGAAAAAACGAAAGAAAGAAAGAAAGAAAGAGAGACAGAAACGAATGACACGTCCACTCACAAAACGGGCCCGAAAGGTGTGGACCTCAGCTCCCTTTGCTTTTTACGCCCCGCGACAGGATTTCACTTGCTCATTGAAGTCACGCGTTGCTTTCTGCTGCTTTCGCCCAAGTCAAGAGAGAGAAATGGAGAAGTATGCTGCACTCGGAACAACTTTGTACAGATACGAAAGGGAACAGGCAATGTCTAGCAACCTTTAGACAGGGACAGGGAGAGCATTTGTTTGGAGGGGCTTGGGGGGGCGCCTGTGGCAAAGGGTGTGTTTTCTTTTTCCCTCTCTTCTTCACAGTCACCCAGACAGACAGACTGACAGACGGTATGTTTCTTTCTCTTTCCCTCTTTTCCTCTTCCCAGACAGACAGACAGACAGACAGACAGACTGGCAGACTGTATGTTTCTTTCTCTTTCCCTCTTTTCTTCTTCCCAGAAAGGCAGACAGACAGACTCTTTCTTTCTTTTCCCCCCCTTCAGACATCATATACACACTCACTTACTCACGCAAAAGCGCACGCGCGCACGCACACACACACACACACATGCATATATATAGTATATATACATACATACAGGTGTCCATACATACGAGCATAAATACATACATACAAGCATACATACATACATACGCAGGAGAGTTCGTGTACGCACCCATGCAGTCGCTTGGTCGTCTTTGATGAGTCCGGGCCCGTCTTTGTCGCTCAGACATTTTCGAAATTTTTCATCTTGCAGCGCAGTCAACATGCCCAAGGCGTGAGGGTACCTGCACACACTCGATGGGAGAAAAAAAAAATGTGAGAGAGAAAGAAAGAAAGAAAGAAAGAAAGAAAGAAAGAAAGAAAGAAAAAAAGAAAGAAAGAAGGAAGGAAGGAAGGAAGGAAGAAAGGAAGAAAGGAAGAAGGCAAGGAAGAAGGCAAGGAAGAAGGCAAGGAAGAAGGCAAGGAAGAAGGCAAGGAAGAAGGCAAGGAAGAAGGAGAGGAAGAAGGCAAGGAAGAAGGCAAGGAAGAAGGAGAGGAAGAAGGCACGGAAGGAAGGAAGGAAGGAAGGAAGGAAGGAAGAAAGAAGGAAGGAAGGAAGGGAGGGAGGGAGGGAAGGAGGGAAAGGAAGGAAGGAAGGAAGAAAGAAAAGAAAGAAAGAAAGAAAGAAAGAAAGAAAGAAAGGTGCAAGGACCGGAGAAAGGGCAGGCAGAGCAGGGCAACATCTCCCTACACCCATCCCATCCCTCGAGGGCTCACACAATTCGAAACACGTATGGCGGCTTGGTCCAGTAGAGGAGATATTTGAGGTACCGTACAAACTCGGGTTTCTCCAAGTACCTCTGCTTTGCAAGCCCTGCATGCACAGACAGGTAGAAAGAATGATAAACAGGCAGCAAGATAGGCGGGCAGACGAAAAGGAAGACACAAAGACTGAAAGGCAGACAAACGCGGGGAGGCAGGCACAGCGAGGGAAAAGGTCAAAAGGTCCACACCACACAAAGGCAATTCAGAGAGGGGAGAAAAATATGGAGGTTTTTTTTTCGAAGCGAGGAATCCTGCGAAGGGAATTCATCGAAGGTCGAAGAGAACATCCCGCAAGTCACACAACACGTCGACATATCACTTGTGCAAAGCGAGCAAATGAGCAAAGATGCACGTGCACAATGAAAAGAAGATGTCGTGAAATTTTGGATTACGTGAAGAATAATGCGCGAAGCGACTCCAACAGGAATAGAGATCAAGTCAGAGGGACTGACGCACAATGAAGATAATCGACGTTCGCGAGGCATTCGACAAACTCGAGCTCCTGGTTGAGTCGTGTCAAGCTGTCAACTGTAAAGGGTTGCGCCACAGTCCCCTGCTGGGTCGCCATTCTTACGGGAGAGGGGCCACGAGGAATTCGAGGAGACGATTTCTGTGAAATGGATTCGTACTTTTGATCACGCAAAAACGTGAGCGCAAAACCGCTTGGAAGGGTGAGAGTTCGTGCCAATGAGTGTCTCCAAGCTGTCTGGGGCACTGCTTGGCCTCTATCACCACCGTGTGGCCCCGGAAAGCGAAGCGGGGGGCACTTACAAAACAGAAATACCCCAGCCCACGTACGCATGCATGCAGGCATCTGACGCAAGCAAGCTTGCGAACGGTCCCGGAAAGCAAGAAAAATTACAACTGGTTCACGCAGTGCGCTTCACAAGCAGCCGCGCCCACTGGTCGCATCATTGCGGTTGTCGCCCAAGCCTAGGCTACAGGCTTGCTCTTTGCCTGGCGGACCTTCCCCCGGACTTTTACGGCAGCTCAGGTCCAAGCGGAAGGGGGTCCAGCGGATGGGTGAAGAGCCCTTGACTTCCTGTCCTCCTTCACGATGGGCAGAAAGGCTCTTTTCGACACGCCCCAGTTTATGGGCTTCCCGTGTGCCGTGGAAGGAGTGAGGGAATACAGGGGGGTGGAGACGAGGGCGGGCGGTAGGATGGAGGCCTCAGTGACATCTGGTGGCGTAGAAGGGAGCGACGGGAATGCAGGGGAGGGAGAGGGGCAGGAGAAAGAAGGGTCAATGACATGGTTCCAGCGTGTGGGTAGGAGGTTTTAGCCTCTTGTTGCTCAGGTTGAGGGGCCTCGGGAGGAGAGGAGGAGGGAGAGGGGGCTTCTCTTGTTTGCCATCACTCTCCTCTCCTTCAACCTACTCTCCGATGCTGCAGTGGCTGGCATCATGTTAGGTTTGGGGAGGGAGACACCGAAGTTCCACTGGTTCGGCGTCACTGTGGCTGTCCTGACAGTGTTCGATCTTGCGAATGTGTGGCTTGTACGCGAAGACTTAGTCAACAACCAGGCTGAGGGGCGGGGGGGCAGGGAGGGGAGGATCTGGGGGGTGCGTTTGGCTACGTTTTGTCTGTCGCTTTCAGAGATTGCAATTCTTGTGTTAACCGTATTGACCCTCGAGAGCCACAGGGGTGTCGCTACCGTCGTCCTCTCTATCATCACCATGGTCCTGGGGGTACTCTGGAAACTTGTCTGCTTCGTCCTGAAGGCGCCCTGCCGTGCAACAAGGTCGTCAAAGCCAATCTGATACTGCACTCCCCTTTTTGCGGCTTTCAACAGAAAACAGTGGGACCTTGTTCAACATCTCATCGGTAGAGGAGCAGTACAGAGAGGCAAGGAAGAACAGATCTCACCTCTTCTCTTGTCCTGGGCACCATAGCCAAGAGACCCCACCTCTCAGCCAACGAGGCGACGGCATTAAGGTGGCAGTCACTGTAGAAGAATGATGACGGGTTGTGGGGTTTGAGGGGGGAGGGAGGGGCTGAATATTCATCAAACATAAACATAATAAGAGAGAAAGGAAGTATACACATTATGGAATTGATCTCCTCATGTCCCTGTCCCTATGGTCAATCTGCTGACCAAACTTTTTCGTCCCCGTCTGAGGGGGGGTTCTCAGCCTGCTCTTGGTACGGAACTCCAGAAGAGAGAAATAAGGATGGTCATTAAAGACGGATAAAAGAAAACACAGACCATTTGAAGGAAAAAAGAGGCCGGGGAGAGGGGGAAAGAGAGAGAATAATAAAGAGGGAGAAGGCGTATGAAAGAAAGAAAACGGAAAAAAAGAAAGGGAGTGGAAGAAGGATAGAAATGAAGGGGGAAAAAAGGGAACCAGGAGAGAAGATTAGCAGAAAGAGACACCAAACGTGGCAACACACAGAATCAAAGGTGAAAAGAGCGGTAAGCAAAATGATAAGAGAATGAAAATATATCTGTATGCAGGCAACGAGTGACAATGATGAAGAGATCGAGCATGGGTTAGAACCAATGGAGGGAAAGAGGGGGGGAGGGAGGGAGAGAGAGAAGCGCTAGGGAGAAGGGAGACAGACAAGGAGCCTAATATATGGAAATAAAGTATAGACAGAAAGATAAGTGGGACAAATTGAATTTGAAAAAGGATAAATACACGCACAGAGGCACCCAGAAAGAAGAAAGGAAAAGATTACATAAAAGAATAGAGAAAGATACGGGAGAGAGGAAAGTGGGAAAGAGAACGAGAGAGAGCAAAAGACTAGGCAAAAGAAAAAGAGATAGAGACAGAGATAGACAGACAAACAGACAAACAGACAGACAGACAGACAGACTAGCAAACAGACAGACAGACAGACCGACCAACCGACTGACCAACCAACCGACCAACAGACTAGCAAACAGACAGACAGTCAGACAGTCACACAGACAGACAGACAGACCGACAGACTAGTAAACAGATAGACAGATAGCCAGACAGATAGACCGACCGACCAACAGACTAGCAAACAGACAGACAGACAGACAGACAGACAGACAGACACTGTCAGTCATACAGACAGAGACACAGACCGACAGACTAGCAAACAGACAGACAAACAGTCACACAGACAGACAAACAGACTGACAGACTAGCAGACAGATAGACAGTCAGACAGTCACACAGACAGACAGACAGACCGACAGACTAGTAAACAGACAGACAGATAGCCAGACAGATAGACCGACCGACCGACAGACTAGCAAACAGACAGACAGACAAACAGACAGACAGACACTGTCAGTCATACAGACAGAGACACAGACCGACAGACTAGCAAACAGACAGACAGACAGTCACACAGACAGACAGACAAACAGACCGACAGACTAGCAGACAGATAGACAGACAGACAGACCGACTGACAGACTAGCAAACAGATAGATAGATAGACAGATAGTCAGATAGTCATACAGACAGACAGACCGACAGACTAGCAAACAGATAGACAAACAGAGAGTCAGACAGACCGACCGACCGACAGACTAGCAAACAGATAGACAGACAACCAGTCAGTCAGTCAGACAGTCACATAAACAGACAGACAGACAGACAAACCGACAGACTTAGTCTAGTAAACAGATAGACAAACAGACAGATAGATAAACAGATAATCAGTCAGTCACACAGACAGACAAACAGACTGACACACTAGCAAACAGACAGACAGATAGAGACTCTGAGACAGACAGACAGACAGAAAAAAAAAAAGAGAGAGAGAGAAAGGGCGGGGGACGGAGGGAGAAAGAAGGGAGACGGGAATACTGACAAACAGAAAAGAAGTATAGACAGAAAGACAGAGGAGACAGAAGACTTAGAGACACGCATGCACACGGGAATCCTGAAAGAATCAAAAAGAGGGAGAAAAACGATAAAAAAGAACGAATAGAGAAAAACAGAAAAGAGTGAAGGAGGCTGGAAAGGCGGAAGGAAAGAAAAAAAACCCAGAGCAGGGAAAAAAAGCGGTAGCGAGGAGTGATCATTAGGAGGAGGAGGGAGTGGAAGATGGTAATTAGGGAAAAGGGTACGGCAAAAACTCAAATTCCTTTCCACAATCGCTCCCACATCTTCCAACGCTCCCAAATTCTAACTGTTTCCCTGACTATTCTGTACGTCCAAGTCGCCCAGCGGAGCGTCCCGTCTCCACTGACAGCGCACCCACGGTGGTCGCAACACTACATAATTACCATCCTTCTGACGTCCCTACTGTAAATACATAAACCAACCATAAAAAAGGAAAGACACACATAGTACATATGCACGCACATACATACTCATCCACACACAAATGCACACACGTATGTATATACATACATATATACATACACACACACACACATACACATACACACACACACACATACACATATACATATACACACACACATATACACTACAACACATACATAAACATACACACACACACACATAAACATACGCACATGCACATATCTCTCATGCGCTGTCTCAGAGAAAGAGGCAACAATCATGTAAAAGAAGGAGATGAATTCCCTTGATCTTCTTTCTAAGATCCTTCTTTTCATTTCCCTTTTTTCCTTTTTCTTTCTTCCCATCTTCTTCCCTTTTTTTCTTGCTTTTTATTACTATGGCTCTCTCTGTTTCTCTTCGTTTTTCTTACTGTTCATCTCAGAGTCTCGGTTTCTTTCTCTATGTCTATCCATCGTTCTCTCTCTCTCTCTCTCTCTCTCTCTCTCTCCCCCTGTTTGTCTTTTCTGTTGTTGGCTCAGCCTGGTGCTTTGAAGGGAAAAAAGAGAAACAAACGGATTAACAGATAAAGTACTTGTATTGAATCGGGGTTTTTCTCCGTTTCCTTTGAGTTTTTGCCTTGAGACGCTGCGAGGGAAGGAGATAAAAGAAGAAAGGGGGGGGGTAAGGGAAATGGGAGGTCCTGGACCCCAGACAGCGCTAAGAGTTCGGCGACTGTTTCTTCTGGGTGCCGAACGAAACGGAAGTTTTCGGTTGGCTGCATGTGATGGTCAAACAGACTGGTATATTAAAAGACCGGGCTGTAAATGATTGTCAAACCTTCCCTGGCTCTTGTTCTGGTCAGATCAGTAGGGATGAGATAGGGAAAGAAATTTTTAATGGGAGACACTGACAAAACGGAAATAGAGAGTGGGAAGATCTGAAAAGGGGAAGGGAAAGCTGAGTTTTCTCCTAGGGTTTTCTCCCTCACTGCTCAAAAGAGGAAGTTTTTTCCTGGCTGCAGACCGCCGTGACTGAAAATTTAAAACGGCAGTCAGTATAGCATGTTGGCTAGTATGTATAGGGTATGGGTGAGGTAGGAGGGAATGAGAAGCAATGAGGGAACCACTAACATGCTGAAGGGATTAGGAAAGGAGGAACCACTGGCGGGCTTTATTCTTTCTTTTCTTTCGTTCGTTTGTTCGTTTGTTCTTCCTTCTTTCCTTTCTTCCTTCCTTCCTTGCTTCTTTTCTTTCTTTCTTTCTTTCTTTCTTTCTTTATTTCTTTCTTCTTTCTTTCTTTCTTTCTTTCTTTCTTTCTTTTTTTCTCAGACTATCTGTCTGTCTGTCTGTCTGTCTGTCTTTCTTTCTTTGTTTCTTTCTTTCTTTTTTTCTTTCTTTCCTTCCTTCCTTCCTTCTTTCCTTCCTACGTTCCTCCCTTTCCTCTTTAAAAATTCTTTCTTTTTTTCCTTCCTTCTTTCTTTCTTTCTTTCTTTCTTTCTTTCTTTTTTTCTTTCTTCAATCGGGGGTTTTTCCCTCCGTGTCCCTGGAGGTATTCCCCTGAGGTGTTGCGAGGGGAGGGGGAAAGAAGAAATACAGGGAGATAGGGAAATGGAAGGGCATCGAGTTACTATGTAGCGCCAAGAATTCGGCGACTGTTTCTTCCGGGTGCCAAATCGGAAGTTTTCGGTCGGCTGTGACAGTTAAACAGGCTGGTATATCAAAAGATCGGACTGGAAATGACTGTCAAACCTTCTCTAGCTCCTGTTCTGGTCAGAAAGGGTGGGAAAGGGAAGGAAGGGGCCGGGGAAACTGACCGAACGGAAATAGAGAGTCCATGGAAAAAGCTGAAAAGGGGAAAGAAAAGCTAGGTTTTTTCCCTCACTGCTCGAAAGAGGAAGTTTTTTCCTGGCTGCAGACCACCGTGATTGACAAAGCGGTGGTCAGCATGGCATGTCAGTAGTATAGTTAGGGTATGGGTGAAATGGGAGGGAATGAGATGCAAGGCGGGAACCGCTGACATGCTGAGGAGGTTGGGAAAGGAGGAACTACTGGTGGGCTTGGGACCGCAATTAATGGTGCTAAGTAGCAGGTCTGGTTTTCTTTGGGCAGGATGAAGAGAAAGAAAAGAGACGAAGAGAAAGGAAGAGATGGGGGAAGACAGAGATATAAGAGAAAAGGAAAGGGTGGTGATGGATGGGGGGGGTGCTTTACGGTGCTGCGGCGACTGTTGAAACACCAGACTTAGTCGTATTGTTTGTCCAGGGCCGGACATGGTGCATAATAGACGACTAAGAGGGGAGAGGCGGGAGAGACCTCGAGCATGACAGAACTGTTTCAGGCTCTCAGGTCGTAAAGCAGGGTAGGCTTCAAGACAGTGATAGTCAAATGGAACTGTCATGTGGTAGAGGCAGGGGTGAGGGGGAGAGGTATAGTCAGGGAAGTAGATTTGACATCCTGCACAACTGAAGTTTTGCTAGATAGTCACTGCCCCAGTGGAAGGGGGAGCAGACATGCATATGGGGTATGGGGCTGACGCCGGAGGAGTGTATCCCAGTGAATAGCCACAGCCCCGTGGTGGACGAAAGTCTACCGAGACCGAGATCGAGTGCCACGCTATATGTAGCTGATTGTACCCCCCTGACACTCAAGGCTACTTAAAATTTTCTGCCGTTCAAAAATCTACTCTTGAAAGGCCACGCCTGCGGCGCGGCCCATGTTTTGAAAAGCCGCGCGGCCTATGTCTTAAAAAGCTGCGCCGCAGGCGCGGCCTATGTGTTGAAAAGCTGTGCTGCAAGCAAAACCTATGTCTTGAAAAGCTATGCCGCAAGGAGAGCATATGTCTTAAAAAGCTATACGCCACAAGCAGAGCGTATGTCTTAAAAAACTATACCGCAAGAAGAGCCTATGTCTTGAAAAACTACGCCGCATGCAAGGCTTATATCTTTAAAAAAAAAAAAAAAACTAGCGACACTTTCTCTAGTTTCAGCAGTGATATATGAATTGTAAGTATTCATTCATGCATACAACATTTAAGCCAACGCATCATTCACTGTCTGAGTCGTTGGGGCTGGAATCTGCAAAGTTATTGAGATGACAAAGCTCTCGATAGTCCTCATGGCGCTCCACAGGGCATGGTTCAGCTGTATGAGAAATGCCGGGTTGGCAGGCATGGTTGCAGAAAGAAAGGGGGATTCAACAAGCAACACGCGAATTTGAAGGAAGCACTCATCCGAGAGGAAGTAAGACACTCAGCAACGCTCAGTCTGTGATAGTCATGCTCAGTATGTGAAGGTTCAACAGAAATAGAAACAGAAACTCAACGTTTGAGAGAGAGGGTGAGAGGATAAAAAAGGAATGGACAAGAGAAAGTGACCAACGTTCAGGTTTTTTTTTTTCTCTGCTGTGCAGATTCCTGAACATTCAGATTTATTTTCTGAATTGTGTACACGTGACACACTTGAACAACACGTGATACACCCGTTGTATGATTCGCGGACTGAGTGAGCATGCGCGACTGCGCTGCCCTCTGAGGTATTGCGCAGTTGCCGTTTGAGCCTGCATGTCACGGCCTGATGGGCCCTCAGAAAAACACCGCACGTGCATGCAGAAAGGCATGCTGGGGCCGTGGTTTCCGGGGCCACGCGGTGCTCCGTAAAGGCAGCGCAACAGTGGGGCGCATACGCGAACAGTAGAATAAATTTTGGTGGCACGAAATAGCATAAAACGGTGCCGCCGCTCAAAAATCCTAACTTGAAATTAAATGCCGCTGAAAAATCCAATCTTGAAAAATGTTTTCAAGAACAGCTTAGAGTATCGGGGGGGTAGCTGATTGAAGCTACGCAGAAAGTTGCACTCACATACAGTCAGGGCTAGACTCAGGTAGAGTTAGGGTGGGGGCGTTACTAGGCGTTACCTAGTGTTATCCAGACGTATGAAAGATTTACTGTGTTTTTCTTAAAAAATACGGTAGAATGAAGACTAAATTTAAACAAATTTAAATGAATCTGTGATATAATAAATTTTCTTATATGAACTATCCTTTATTTTTTTTATAGAAAGCCGAAAACATGTTTATAATGGATCTGAAATTTATAGAACTAAATCTATAAACAAATTTATCCACAAATTTTATAACTTGTTATATCATTGAATTAAAAAACATTAATGCAAAGACTTAATCAACAAATGACTCCTTAATGCTTACTATAGTTTACTATGGTTTGAACATTGGTTTCATTTATTATGTGGCAATCTTCAAAGTACGTTCACTGCGTTGAGTTCATCCGTTTCAAGATCAACGACCATCATCTCATTGCTCTTGATTTCTCAGGCAAAGATCCATAAGATGCGGGACAGAAAGAGAAAAAGAAGAGGTCTCTTTCTCCCCCATTCTCTCTCTCTCTCTCTCCCCGCTCTCTCTCTCTCTTTCTCTCTCTCTCTCTCTCTTTCTCTCTCTCTCTCTCTCTATGTTCGCGCGCGTTCTCTCTCTGTCTCTCTGTCTCTCTCTCCTTCTCTCCCTATTTCTCTGTCTCTCTCTCCTTCTCTCCCTATTTCTCTGTCTCTCTCTCCTTCTCTCCCTATTTCTCTGTCTCTCTCTCCTTCTCTCCCTATTTCTCTGTCTCTCTCTCCTTCTCTCCCTATTTCTCTGTCTCTCTCTCCTTCTCTCCCTATTTCTCTCTCTCTCTCTCTCTCTCTCTCTCTCTCTCTTTCTCTTTCTTTCTCTCTCTCTCTTGTTCTCTCTCACGTCTCTGTTTCTGTTTCTGTCTCTGTCTGTCTCTCTCTTTCTCTCTCTCTCTCTCTCTCTCTCTCTCTCTCTTTCTCTTTCTCTTTCTCTTTCTCTGTCTGTGTGTATGTGTGTATGTATGTGTGTGTGTGTGTGTATGTATATGTGTCTGTCTGTCTGTCTGTCTGTCTGTCTGTCTGTCTGTCTGTCTGTCTGTGTCTGTCTGTCTGTCTGTGTCAGACTCTGTCTGTCTGTGTCTGTCTGTCCATCTGTGTCTGTCTGTCTGTGTCTGTCTATCTGTCTGTCTGTCTGTCTATCTGTGTATCTGTCTGTCTATCTGTCTGTCCAAAAGTCTTAGAATTTCAAAGAAAGGAAGCGATTCAGAAAAGGTGAAGTGAAGAAAAGACGATATAGTCTATCTATCTGTCTCTCTCTCTGTCTCCCTCTCTCTGTCTCTATCTCTCTCTCTCTGTATCTCTCTCTCTCTTTCTCTTTCTGTCTTTCTCTGGCTCTAGCTCTCTCTCTTTCCATCTCTCTCTTTCTTTCTCTCTCTCTCTCTCTCTCTCTCTCTCTCTCTCTCTCTCTCTCTCTCTCTCTCTTTCTTTCTCTCTCTCTCTCTTTCTTTCTCTCTCTCTCTCTCTCTCTCTCTCTCTCTCTCTCTCTCTCTCTCTCTCTCTCTCTCTCTCTCTCTCTCGCTCTCTCTCTCTTTCTCTCTCTCTCTCTCTCTCTCTCTCTCTTTCTCTTTCTCTTTCTCTTTCTCTCTTTCTCTCTCTGTCTGTCTCTCAGAGTCTCTCTCTAGCTCTCTCTTCTGTCTCTCTTCTCTCCCTCTGTTCTGTCTTTCTCTTCTTTCCCTTTCTCTCTCTTTACGAACAAAATTGAGCTGGGCGCACTGGAAATATAGAAGTAAGCCGGCCAAAAAGAGACGTAAATACATAATGCAGGATGGTATGCTGGAAAAAAAGATGCACGTGCGCAAGAACGAGGCGGTGAAACAAAATGCGGCCCAGCATTCTGGAGGGAAGGAGACGGGCAGGCAAAATGCAGGCTAACGGAACTGAGGCAAGCGTACTAAAAAGAAAAGAATGAACATACAGCAAGAAGACGGGCAGACAGAACGTAGGCGGACGTGCTGGAAAGAAAAAAACAAGCAAACAAGCAGGAGACGGGCAGACGAAATGCAGACGAGCGTATCGAAAGGAAAACAGTAAGCAGGCAAGAAGGAGACGGGGAAACAGAAAGCAGACAAACATACTGAAAGCAAAAAAGCAGGCTGGTAAGAAGGAGACGGACCGACGATTCTCTATTTCTCTTCTTTTTTCCTTCTCTTCTTTGCACCTTCTCTAGAAGCCGCTACGGAGTGTGGTGCAGTGGCTAGCTTGTTGTACGGGGCTCATATGGTATAAGAAGTTCTGTTATGCAAGGTTACTACTTCCAGGTACTCCCTTACAGACTTTCATACGAAGGTTTGACTCACTGCTGACTGCATGTATGCGCGTAGCTTAATTGCATGGATGCAAATACGCTCGAACTGCGCACATCTCGATACGGCCTGACATGCTGCTTCGCGTACCGTTGCACGGCTGGCTAGCCTCACAACGTTACGTGCCACCTCCCCCCTGAAGCCACGTCCACGCTGGCTTACATGGAGAACGCAAATGAATCTTCTTATACAACTCTTTTGGGCAATGGAGTTGTGATCGTTGATTAGATCATCGCTTTCCCTCACCTGTGGGGTCATGGAAAATCAAAGATGGCTTTTCTTTTCTTTTCTTTCGACTCTCTCTCATTTCTGTTTTCAGAATTTCCTTTACCATCTTTTCTGCAGTTCTTCCTCTCTTTCGTATCATCGAATCATAATCCACTCCAGTCAAACAATCACAACAGTTACTCCCAACCACCATCTGTACTGACTCCACCGTATACCCAGTGCACATGCCCCCTCCCCCTTCAAGGCCGCGTCCACACTCGGTCAGAGAGAGTATGACGCGCACGAGGACAACAACAGAGAAAAAAAAATCAGACGCAAAAGGGCGGAAAACAGACATCAGCTTAAAATCGCTCCTTCGTTCACGGAGTCCACTGGATGCCATAGTACTGCATCTCCCAATCGGTTGGCCCTACAATCATCCCATCTGTTTGATGACATGCTGCTTCGCATACCGTTGCACGGCTGGCTAGCCTTACAACGTTACGGAAGTTTCTTCTCTTCTTCTCTCGGAAGAGGAAGATGGAGGACTTTCTCTTCTTTTTTCTTTTTCTTCTTCGCATCTTTTGCGAGAGAAAGAAGTAGGGGGCGGGGAGGAGGGGAGGATTGCGATTAGTTTCAAGCGTCGCCACACGTGGCCTATTCTAATGTACGTTTTTTTAAGCCAATTAAGAGCAGAGCTTTCTGGGGCATTTTTTTTTATGAAAGCTGCATACATCTGACGTAAACAAGCTAAAGCAAGCTTGCGAACAGCCCCGGAAAGCAAGAAAAATGACAACTGCATGATTGACATACGCTGGCCAGTCAACCGCCCTCCCCCCCCCCCACCCCCTTAC
>JAHBMJ010002601.1:803-13303 GCA_018398765.1 Chromera velia | reverse complement strand
TCAATTACGATAAGCGTAGATCGTAGGCAGACTCACATTAAAGTATGACCTAGCAGAGTCAATCTGTTGATCCACTATTCAGACCAGCCAACACCACGATCGAGAGACTGGCACAGAACAACTTTCGCACGCAAAGGTCAGACGTCACTTTATTTAGACTGGGCGCACGCGGCGTTGCGAGGTCGGCGGCGGCCCTAGCGTGGCGCGACGCTTGTGGCAAGCCCACACCTGCACGCCTTCTGAAGCTGACGTCCACGCTTAGCTCAATCACTCAGATCATCTAAATCAAACCATAGAGGCATGAATGAAGTCGGTAAACCACGACCGACACCACAGTGTGCCTCTTCTACCACATGTATACGATGTCCTCGGAATCACTCTCAGCATCTTCAGGCTAAGAAGCAGATAGCCAGAGAGCACACAGCCTAGAAAGCTGCGTCTCTAACTGACAGATTCGTACCCCGCTCCATATGGCCTTCTTGACTGTACTGACGTGCACTACACGTCTTCTTAACTCCATCCCACACCTGCCTGCCTTCTTCTTCGCTGCTTCTCTTCTTTTCTCCTTGAAGGCATGCAGGGCTTCCTTTGTATGCGTGAGGCTGACTGACGGTTCCTACAACGCATTCTCCTTACTCTCCCCTTCCACCAGACGAGATAGTGCGCCTGTTTGTCGATCCGCCTGTGATCCAGAATTTCTTCAACTTCATATTCCACCTCTGTAGAGGTTGGAAGGCAGATGGCAGGCAACGGATCAGTCTTCTCCCTCTCGTACTTTTTCAAAAAGGAGACATTGATCACGTTGTGTGTCCGTATGCTTGCAGGGAAAATGAGCTCATATGCATTGTCGTGTATCTTTCTTTCTACCTCAAAGGGTCCATAATACACCGGTTCGAGTTTCCTCACTATTCCTCCTGGCTTTCTATCTCCTTTAAAGTAAAAATTACGGATAAGTACATATTCTTCAGGCTCGAAAGATACTTCCCTCCTGTGTGGATCTACCTGTTGTGCCATCTGCTCTCTTGCCTTCTGCAATCTTTCTTTTGCTCTCATAATTTCTGCCTCTTTGGCGTCTGCGAATTCTGCTGCTGGAGGGCAGAAAGATTTCGTTCGTACAGAGACAGAAGGCAGATGAATGGGATCGTGGCCGTACAGAAAACGGAATGGAGACATGCTGAGAGCTGAATAAACTGAATCGCGATATGTAAACTGATACACAGCCAACCATTTCGACCAGTCTGACTGGTGTTCATCTACAAAACAGCGCAGCATTTGCTCAATCGTTTGATTGTCTCTCTCTGTCTGTCCATCCGACTGTGGATGCCCTCTCGTACTCATGTTTAATTTCGTTTTCCACAGTCGAGCAACCTCCTGCCAAAAAGCAGAAAGGAAACGAGGATCACGATCACTCACCACCGATTGAGGCATCTCGTACTCGAGGATCACTCGTTCAAAGACTACCTCTGCTATCCCCTCTGCTGTGATTCCTGAGGAGACTGCAATGAAGCAAGGAGCTTTAGACAGACGATCGACAACAGAGAGAATTCCATCCACCCATTCATTCTTATACAACACCCTCGGGAGTCCAAATACAAAATCAAGAGAGAATGACTGAAATACAAATTCAGGAATTGGAAGTGGATGCAGGAGGCCTTGCTGCTTCTCTGTCGGTCTCTTCCCTCTCTGGCAAATGTCACACTTCCTCACATACTGCTGGACCGACACATACATATACGGCCAGTAAAAAGAGCCAGCCAGTTTCAGATAAGTTTTCTCTCCCCCCAAATGTCCCCCCACGGCTGTGTCATGGTGTTCATAAATCAGATTTTTCTGCAGCCTTTCTGTCAGGATTGCTAGTCAATCGTTGAAGAAAAGCAGTCCGTCTTCCATATGAAAAGGTTACACTCTCAGCCGTAGTCGCAGAGGCACTCCTTTCTCAGGATGCTCTACTGCTTCCTTTATTTCCCTCCAGAACTGTTCCTCCTCATACCCCTTTCTTATCTTCCCTAAGAACTCTTCATCTGGCTGTACATACACTTCATTCAAGAGAAGCTCACAGACGTCTTTTCTCTCTTCCTGCACCTCTTTTGTCTGTACGGCCAACCCAGGCACCCTGCTTAATGCATCAGCCACCCTGTTTCGTGCACCCGGGACGTACCGAGGTGTAATCCCGAGCTCATCAAACCTTGAGACGAACCTGCGCATACGTGGGGACATCAGGGTGCGATCGGCAGACACATTTACATATTTCAGAGACTCATGATCCGACTACACCTTAGTTGTATGATTCACGTATGGTCTCCACGTCTTCACTACAAAAACACACCCTAGAAATTCTTTCTCTCTAATGTGATACTTCAATTCTGCTGGGCTCATACGACGAGAAGCAAAAGCATACGGACGCAAGTAACCAATCTCCGGATCCTCTTGCATCAAAGCGGCACCCAAGGTCTCAGTCGATTCGCATGCATCCACAAAGATTTCAAACGGGCAGGCGGGATCGGGAATGAATAATTCAACTGTATTTCTGACTGCTTCTTTCAGAGCTTGAAAACTTCTCTCTTCTTTTTCTCCCCACTCAAACACCCGCTTCGCTTTCAACAAAGCATAGAGAGGTCCCGCTTTCTCACTGAAACGGGGAACGAATCTCCTCATCCAATTTGCAAACCCCACCCAATTCGCAAACCCCAAGAAAGAGAGCACGTTCTTTCTGTTCTTTGGGGTCGGACACTTGTTGACTGCCTCTGTTTTGCTGACCTCTGGTCGAACCCCGGTCCTGGAAATTCTCAAGCCCAGAAAGGTCACCTCACTCTGCATGAAGTGGCACTTTGAGAGCTTGACATACAGATTATTCTCACCGAGCAAATGCAGAACAGTGCGAATATGTTTTTTGTGCTCTTCTCTAGTGCGTGAATAAATGAGGATGTCATCCAGAAACACTGAAACGAAACGATTGAGGCAAGATCGAAGAGCAAATTGAATCAGCCTCATCGCAGAAGGTGGCGCGTTCGTCAAACCGAAAGAAACGACCAGCCACTCAAAAGAGCCATATCGCGTTGTGAAGGCTGTCTTGGGGATGTCTTCCTCCCTGACTCTCATTTGGTGATAGTACTGACGTAGATCTAGAGTCATAAAAAATCGTGCCCCATGGAGTCGATCGATTAATTCCTGCGGATGAGGGAGTGAATGCTTATCTTTTATTGTAATGCGATTCAAGCCAGGCCCTGTGTAATCGCAACACATCCTCATCGATCCGTCTTTCTTTTGTACAAAAAGAACAGGAGCAACATAAGGAGAAGCAGACGGTCGAATGAATCCTTGTTCAAGATATATGTCTAGCTGTCTCCTCAGCTCATCTGTCTCTCCTATTGACAATCGGTAAGGTGGACGCGCAGGAGGTGAATGACCAGGCTCAAGTTCAATTTTGAAGTCCAAATGAGGACCTCTGGACGGTGGGAGATGAGAGAGTCGATCAAAGAAAAGAGACGCATGATCTGCCACAATTTCTTTTATATCACGAGGCACCTCTGGATCCGGTTGATTGAGAAATGCACGCACTTCAGAAAGATTGGAAGAAGAATAGACAGGATGATCAGAAGAAAGAGAAGAAAGAAAGTCAGACCCATGAATTCTCTTGTCATCCATTCTCCCCTTTCCATTCCCCCCCAATTCATTCACTTCAGTTGTCTGCACTTCGCACTCCTCCTGTGCAGGTGGTTGTGGGCGCACCGTCTCCATGTACATGATATGAAACGGCGTTCCTCTCTTAATGCAACGTCTAGCCTGCACAGGATTCAAGAAGGGAGGGCAATTTTTGTCTTTCTTGTACCCTCCGTTCAAAATCACTTCACGGCGTTTGAAAGAGAACCAAAGAGACCGAGTTGGATGGTCGAGCTCGACGTTGTGTGCGTCACTCCATTTTTGACCGAGGATCACGTCATAGCCATCCAGGTCAGCAAGCAATGCACCCACAATTTTTGAATACCCCTGTATGCGCAGAGGCACTTGAGGTGCATACTCACTGACCGTAGCGTCCAGTCTCCCATTCTCCTTCACCGCCATCCAACATCTCATAGGGGTTGAAAACCTGCAAATATGGAGCTGTCGATTGTGTGCAAACTTGCTATCAACAAAAATGTCATCAGCTCCATTATCATAAAACACTTTGACTGGACTGCCAGCAATTGTGCCTTGATAAACAAATCCCTCTCTGTAACTTTTATCACCATCATCCTCTTCTTCCTCCCCCGACCCCCCACCTTGAAGTTCTTCCTCAATATTTCTTATTTCTTCCTCAACTTCTCTACGTACCTCAGGTTCCCGAGGAACCACGACGCGATCATCCTCTCTCCGGCTGGGAATTGTTGTCACTCCCACCACTCGTCTGGGTCCCACCCAACGTGCTGGTTGTGACCCCTGGGGCGGTGAAGACGTTCGCCGACCAAACGATGGAGTGTCGCTGAAGGCACGTCCTTGTCCCCCCGAAGGAACATTACTTCCGAACCCCCTGCCTGGCTGACGAGTCTCCTCCCTCCCCCCCAATGCAGAGGGTGACCTATAAGGAGAAGGGTATCGAGCCCCCTCATAGTATCTGCGAGGAGGAGAGCTTTCTCATCGAAACTTGGGAAACCGGGCTGCTCGCTGTGGAGGTTTCCGCCATCCTCCGAATGGGGACGTGTATATGGCGCATGCCTGTGGGGGACCGCGTAACCCATTCCAGCACTGCCTCATCTGGTGATTGGGATCACCACACCGGAGGCAAAGTCCCCGTCTCCATCTTTCCTCCCACAGGGCTTGGGGTAATCTAAGGTCGCAAAGCGGCATGCCACGACGCACCCCACAGAGTTCCATCGGAGCCGGTCCAGTTGGTTCAATCGGTGGAGACCCCCCTGGAATCGGTCCTGCCCCTTTGGCCCACTTTCCTCCCCGAGCTGATGCCTGTTGAAGCCAGACCTCATTGTTCAAGGCCTTCTCTATGGCCTCCTATAGAGTCTGCGGCTCCTGTCTGTCGGTCTAAAACATAATGGCAGGTGGCAAACCCTCAATGTAGCTGTCGAGGAGGTCCCACTCACTCGTCCCTGCCTTTTTCAGCTTCAACGCCTCAACGTCGAACTTGTTGTTGTAGTCGCTGATAGTTCCAGTGCACCTAAGGATTGCGATCTTCTTCTTTACTGCCCTGCGGACATGTTTGTCTCTGTACCGACGAAGCAATGTGTCCTTCAAGGCAGGCCAGTTGCAAAACCCAATGCCGTCCTCCAACTTCACCAAGTCAAACCAGTCCTTGAGTTCAAGGCTCAAGTAAGACTTGGCCAGACCGAGTTGACATTCCGGAGCGGTCTGAGCATTCACAAACCAGTCGTCCATATCAGTGCACCACCTTTCCGCTTTCTCCCGCACTCCTGTAAAGACATCCGGATTCTTCAGTATAGTCCTGGAAACTTGTTCTCGAACTTCAGGCGCCTGAGGAGGTAGACCACCCTGTCCGCCTCCAAACAACATGCCGTCTCCTTGTACATCCATCGGCTGCTGGACTGCCGCAGCAGCTTGCTCCATCTGTCTTTGCTGCAGTTCCACCAGTATCTGCCCTTGCTGTTGCTGGGTCTGCTGGACTGCGGTGAGACCCTGCTGAACCTGTAGCAGAGTCGCACCTACCTCCGCCTGGAACTGCTCAAAAGACATCAAAAAAGAAAACCAGAATGAACAAAGATTTGTCCTTTCACCGAACCAGCTCTGTACTACCAGACTGTAAGCTGCGTACAGTACTAGAGGCTCAATTACGATAAGCGTAGATCGTAGGCAGACTCACATTAAAGTATGACCTAGCAGAGTTAATCTGTTGATCCACTATTCAGACCAGCCAACACCACGATCGAGAGACTGGCACAGAACAACTTTCATACGTAAAGGTCAGACGTCACTTTATTCAGACTGGGCGCACGCGGCGTTGCGAGGTCGGCGGCGGCCCTAGCGCGGCGCAACGCTCGTGGCAAGCCCACAGAGAGAGAGAGAAAGATGGAGGAAGCAAGAGTAAGAGAGATAGAGTGTAGGCCTAGAAATCCATCCACCCATCTACCAATGCGTAGTACCTCTGTCTACCTCATTCATGAGGCCAGCCTGTGCCAGCCAGGCGCAGCCATTCAGCGCTTTCTTCTTCGTCCCCTTCTCCCTGGTTTTCTTATTCCCAGTGCATGCTCCCCTTCTTCCTTCCAATGATATCCTGCATACAGCCTCATCCCTCTATTAATAATATCCAGGTTGATAGGATCAAGACCGATCGAGACGACTCTTCTTCATAGTCTTCTTCCCTCCTACATAGAAGTGACACAGGGGAGTCGGCCATCTGTCTGAGAAAGAAGAAGAAAGAGGACTTCTAGAGGGACTTCCTGCCTTTTTTCATACGTATTTACATTATTACATGATATCACACACATCAGTCAGGGACTAGGTCAGGGATCAGGCCTCCTTTGATCGAACGTTTCACATGTATGTCTTATGGATCATCGTTATTATTTTTTTTTTTTAGCATGCTAGTTTAAGGTGTAGGATGTGAAAAAAAAAATAGAAAAACAATTTAGACCATTTTCCAGTTACTTTTTTTTTTTTGCTGTGATACGCCTAGGTAAATCATTATCGAACCTTATTTGAACCTTTCGCGTGTTTTAGCTTTGATTACAGCCTAAGTATTATAAAAAAAATAATAATACAAAAGAAAAAACGTTTTCAGATTTTTCTACCATATATTGCTGTGCATCGCCTAGCTAGCTTTATTATAGCCTCTATAGATTCATAGTATAGAACTAGCTTTGGTAGCCTCAGGCTAGGCCTAAGGCTAGACGCAGACAGATTAAGACAGTCACCCTGGCAGCAGATTACAAGTAGCACATCGAACGATGATGATCGCATATAAAACGTGAGCTGCTGATCAATCTACCAAGGAATCATGAATCTGGTCCAACATTATTTCTGGAAAAAAATCCAATCGGTCCAAAGAAAATTTCTATCCCTGCTTCGGATGATCTGATTTGATTAATCATAGAAACACTCGCTCAATCGGAATTCCTGTCTGATCGAGAGATCATGTGAAGTAGGCAGGGCGTCCTTTGTAAGCGTCCAGAATGTCCAGCTGCTCCTCGGAGAAATGTCTCTGGTGCTGCTGTTTCCACGCATCTGCACCATGCAGGGTAGGGTGTGTGTTCATGCAGATCGATGCATTCATTCATCTCGGTTCAGATATGTGTCGTCCTCAATTCCTGCTCTTGTTTTTGGCTCTCTGGACCCCCCAGCTGCCCTCCACAAAAAGGTTTGGGGATCAAAGGGAGCTGACATCACTGTGCGTGAGCCAAAAGAAGAGAACAAGGGAAAAGCGCCTGCGTGAGTTTGGAGGCATTCTACCGTCCACCAGCCGTGTTTGATTCCTTTGTCGTTTTCTTCTTTCTCCCTGAAGCTGACTCCAAAATATCAACGCGAAGAACGGACAGGAAGCGACGAGATAGACAATGAAAGGACTGTCATCCGATAGCCAAGCAGGCAGGTAGACCCGCAGATGGTATTTCTTTTTTTGCTCTTTTCTTCTTTTCCTGACAGGAAGCTGTGCACACCCACTCACAGACAGAGAGACGGACCATGAATGTGAGGGACAGACAGCCAGAAAACCAGAAAAAAGTTCAATCACATTACCTTGATGAGTCCGGAAGAACTCTTGGAGAGACTTCTGGACCAGTTTCTGCATGCAATTGTTCGTGTTTGTTTTTTGTCATGAAGTCATCACACGGTTGCAAGGTGCACGCATCTACTCCATCAAAGGCATACTCGCACAGGACGCGTGCATGCTCGCTCGCACACTGCGCCCAATTGACCTATCGTTGCTGGACGACGTGAGGAGAAGAAAGACAACAGTCGACTTCCGACCCCTCTCTGTATTCGATCATATATTAATAGACACACACACACACACACACACACGCACGCACGCACGCACGCACGCACACACACGCACACACACGCACGCACGCACACACACACACACACACACACACACACTCACAAAAGAGCCGACAACTTCATTCCAACAACATTCATGGCTTCAAACGAGGAGCTGATCAAAACAAGCAAGCAAGTAACAACAAACGGGAAAAAATCACTCTCTCGATTTGCAAATGAGGCCTCGAAGGGTTTTGTTGTCTCATCATGTTCTCGTCTGCCAACGGGCAACGCTCTCGATCGCTCTCCTGACCTTCACTTGATCCGCACTTCTCGCATGACCGTACCGTGCCTGCATCCATTCATCCACCCATCCGTCCATCCATCCATCCATCCATCCATCCGTCCATCCAACCAAGCGTCCATACAGTTTTGTACTACGTGGCTGCCTTCGTATTCGTGCGTGTGAACGCATGCGACCAGGAGAAAGCTAGGAACGAACAAAGGAAGGAAGGAAGGAAGGAAGGAAGAATGAAGAAACAAACCGAGGAAGGAAGGAAGGAACGCACAAAGGAAGAAAGGAACGCACGAAGGGAGGAAGGAAGAAAGGAATGAATCAAGGAAGCAATGAAGAAGGCACACGGCCGGATGAACATAGCTCAAAACGACCCATCAGGCCCACCCCCAGGATGGATCGATTCACTCACTCACTGGTTCACTGGTGAAATGAAAAAAGAATCTGTGGCGAAGCAATCAATAGGTCGTCGATCAATGCCTTCGTGGCATAAAGGAAAAAAAGCAGGAAGAGAGACGTTGAGCAAAAGAGGACCAAGCAAGCAAGGCCGCATTCCTTTGCTTTCATCCACTTCATTTCATTTCATTTATGTGTAAGGAGGGTCGTCAGATCGATCCCCTTCCCGCCCGCCCACCTGCCTGCCTGCACGGTTGGATGAATGGAACGCACACCTCAGGTGACTGACTGACTGACTGACTGACGGACCAATGCCGTGACGGTGTCAGGCATCCACGGGGGCACGTGGTACGGACAGGCGCCCACGAGGGCGGCCAGGCCCTGGACACCTGACATTACTCTGTCGGCCTGCAGGCAAGTTTTGTTTATGTACATACACATACACGTATTTGCACATCATTGCTCACACGTACTCACCACCCTTCTTCCTCATGCAAACAACAATGTCCATCAGTCTCAGAGAAGCACGACAGCCCAAACGTTCCCAACTACATCCACAGGTGGGCAGGCGTGCATTGACCAGTTCAGGCGTGCATTGAACATGTTCTTTCCTCCCTCTGCCCCGACTCAGTCAGTTTCTTTCTGTCTCATTCTTTCTCATCGACTGCCAGCAATACTACCTTCCTACCTATTTGTCTGTCTGATCCAACAAACTAAGTGACTGAGTGACTGACTTTTGTTCCTGGAGGAGGAGGAAGCGGCCCCGCCATTTCTTGAAACTCCTGCACAAGCACAGGCACGCACGCACACACACACACACACACACACACACACAGGGAGAGAGAGAGAGGGAGAGAGAGAGAGAGATCTATCCAAAAAATTGAAATCACATTCATTCCTCTTTCTTCATGCAGAAAGTCTCCTTCCTCGCTTCAAGTTTGTCTGCAAGTCAAGAGGGTCCTCCCCTCACTGCTTCACTCGCTCCCTCTCTTACTCACTCACTGACGAAAAACAATTGAAACAAAAGAAGGGAGGGAGGACCAGGACTCATCGCAGTCTGATCGACAGGGAGGGAGGAACTTGGAGGCAAATGGCACCTCCCTTGATTTGTGAGTGCATCAATTTGAAGGGGAGCCGGCGAAGAGGCAAAGGAACGAAATCTTGCGAGAGCCTCTCTCTCCCTCCCTCCCTGTCCCCGGGAGGCCCCACCTTCGTGAACTTCCGAACGACGCCCTCCTCGCATCCAAGAACCAAAGCCGTGATTGCATTTTGACACTGAAGTCGCACCTGCAAGTGCAATCAAATTAAGCATGCGTCTCTTCCTTCTCAGTCCAAGTCAAGAAAACTTCTGATTGCAGCAGCCACAACCGGGCGGGCCTGTTTTTTCAGGGCGGTCATCGAAGAAAGGGCAAGAAAGAAAAACCTAGAGAAAAATAATATACCCGTAGTCAGGTAGCTGCAAAGCGGAGGGAGAACACAGAAAGAAAGAAATCGGCTCCTTGTGTGTCGTCTGTGGAGGAAGGAAGGAAGGAAAGGATCTGATCCCCCCGAGGACGGAAGGGAGGCCTCACTGATTGATGGCTGCACGGACGGACGACGGTGATGTTAAGAAAGAAAGAAAGAAAGAAGGGCATGCACTCAGGGGACGCCCGCCCACGCACACATGCATGCGGGAGCGAGGTGCGTGCCCGCCCTGCACTACCTGTGCGTTCTCGTCTGCCAGCGTCTTCCTGCAAATGTCCAGAAGTCGAGTGGTATCCCCGGACCCAAAAAGACAGAGACGGCAAGAGGCCCCGAGGGACTCGGAGAGCCGCACGGAGATCTCACGGACCTTCCAGTGACGGTGGCTGGCTGCTTGCACACATCAGAAAGAACACAAGAAGGCACAGACAGAGGGGGGCATAGAAGGTATAAGGGTAGACTGGTCGTGCGTTTCTGTGTTTCTACGGTGACATGCATGGACCAAAGTTGCTGAAAGCATCTCCTCGGAAGGAGAGAGACGGACAAACAAACAGACAAACAGGCAAACGAACAAACAAACATACATGCAAACATTCCAATAGAAAAACAGGGGACACCAGAAAAAGAAAAACAAAAAAAAAACATTTAGCACAAAGAAATGCGTACGTGGAATGATTAACGAGAGAAGAGCAAGCACGAAAAAACACACGAAAGAGAAAACGAAAGGAGACACGACACAACGAAGGAAAGGAGGGAAGAACGGAAGCAAGAAAGAAAGCCGAAAAGAAAGAAAGTAATCGGACAGACGTACCCGCGGACAGGGTCGCAGACAGACAGACCGACCAAGAAAAGAGAGCAAAGCAGAAAGAAAGAAAGAAAGAAAGAAAGAAAGAGAGAGAGAGAGAAAGAAAGAAAGAAAGAAAGAAACAAAGAAAGAAAGAAAGAAAGAAAGCAAGAAAGCAAGAAAGCAAGAAAGAAAGAAAAGAAAGAAAGAAAGAAACAAAGAAACAACGAAAAAAACGAAAAAAACGAAAAAAAACGAAAGAACGAAAGAACGAAAGAAAGAAAGAAAGAAAGAAAGAAAGAAAAGAAAAAGAGCACCAACCAACCTCCTTCCCCGAGGAGTTCAATCCCCCCCTCCGCAACTCGAGATTCTTCTTTTGACAAAGACACCGCCATCTCACTGCAAACAAACAGGCAGGCAGGCAGGCAGGCAGGCAGACAGGTGAGGTGGGGCTGGAGGTGCGTGCTTTTGAACCTTGATATGAACACATAGGCGTTCAACGAGAGAGAGAAAGAGGACAGAGAGTGCTGGGGAAGAACAGAAGAAGAGGATGTGCCAGTCATTCAGTCGGTCAGACGGAAGGAAGGAGAGAAAAAAAGGAAGAAAGGAAGAAAGAGAGAAGCTCCGGAAAACTGAAAGGAAGAGAATTAAAGAAACAATCCGCGCGAACGCAATGGACAGAGAGGAAGGGGCAACAAACAAACAAACAAACAAAAAACTGACGCTGCCGTCTCCCCGTATGGCAGCGTCTTGATCAGGTGAGGGCCTGCATGCACTCCACGCATGCATGAATACAAACATCAAATTTAGACAATCACACATAAACAAAGGAACGAAAGATACGATACAAATCTTCTCAGACGTCAGAGCAGCTGAGGAACCATGCAGTTTATTGAGATCAGAGAAAAGAGAGGAGCATAGGGAAAGAAAAGAAATTCTTTGGCGGTACACGAGCAACTCAAAAGTGCCAAGTGACGAACAGAGATGTTCTTCTAAGGCTTGGGGATGCGAAAAGAGAGCAGCAGAGAGAGAGAGAGAGAGAAGAGAGAAGGAAAGACAAGACAAAAGTGCATCTGAGAAGATTACAAGGACAAAACTGACCGAGTGCATGCATTCTCTCACGGCGGCGCAAGAACAACAAATCGTTGAACTTGAAACATCATCACTTCTCGTCCGAACAAAAAATGAAATAAACACAGAGAGAGGACTGACTGACTGAATGCGAACGCGAGCGCATTGAGAGACAATCCGGAAAGGTCGGTGTCCGGATGTTTTGCTCCCGCAAACATGAGGGGCAGCATCTGCGGGCAGGCAGGCAGAAACGTCAGCTTTGTGGCATACATATTCTGTCACATTTCTCGTTTTTGTTTCACTTTTTTTACCACCCTTTTCATGCCTCTCATCCGTCTCTCCTTTCTCACTTGCTCCTTTTGCTTCTTTTCTTCTCTATGATCTACCTCCTCCTCCCCCACACAAAACGAACACCAGCAGGTACACCTCAAAGAAGAAAGAAGCAAAAAAAGAGAGAAAGATAGACTCAAACAGCACGAATGCCCCCCTCTCGCTATTTCCTTCTCTCCTCTCCAACTCAGACCCGAACACACAATCCCTTTCGCATCTCCACATACCCAACCCCCCCCCCCC
>JAHBMJ010002600.1:0-17539 GCA_018398765.1 Chromera velia | reverse complement strand
TAAACTTATTTTTTCTGAAGTGACCGATCGACCAAGCCTATAAAAAGTAAGACATAAATTTATAATTCAATCTAGCTTTGCCAATTGAGGACGTATAAAGCCAATTACTTTAAAGTAATACTTTATGCTGTATCTACTTCTATTTTAGCCTGCTTGATCCAGTGTCGACTTCAAAAACGAATCTTCGCCAACTCCACAAAAAAATATACAATACTTTTGTCGCCCATGGTAGTATGCTTCGATGTTCTAGTCGATTTGAAGTCGAGAATTTTGGACTTAGATTTGTGAATTTTGATTGATTAGAGTCATTTAAACGCTCCGAGTCACATGTCGCCGTGTACACCAAAACACGTTAACTTTCTCCATGCTGATCTTTTCCAATTTTTTTTTCATTCCGACGCCGTCTACGTGTCCACTTTCATCTGAAAATCTCTCTCTGTCCACCAATGCTGACCGACGATTTCCGCTGCTCGAGGAGTTCTGCATCTCTGCACTCGCGGGGTACTGCTGTACGGTTTCCTTACCCCACGGAGTCTTCACAGCAACAGTCTCTTTCTCTTGATCCGGGCCGCGGGCCCGACCGTCGCAATGAGAAAAATCACTCGCGCGGAGCAGCAGAGAGTTCCTCTCAAAGTACTGATCCAGCAAATCGAAAAACTTCTTCTCCTCTTGCCCCCTCTGCTGGTATGCAAGCAGCACCACAGTCTGAGGCCCGCAAACCCGCAGGAGGCACTCGACCAAGGGAACAAAAAGAGGCTCAGAGTATACAACGTCGGCAGCCAGGACGACGTCGAATGGCGAGGCAGAGGCAGAGGCCTCTTCTGCGTTTGCAGAGTTTCCAGAGCTCTCCGATGAGTGTTTGCAGCAATATTCCTGAAAGAGAGCGTCGACGTCTCCCGAGAGGGTCCAGTCGAGGGGGCGGATCTGCAATCAACAGTGGGACAGGAGGGAATCAGATCAGCACAAGAGAGAGAAAGAAAGAAAGAAACAAACAAAGAAAGAAAGAAAGAAAGAAAGAAAAGAAAGAAAGAAAGAAAGATCCTTGCAGGCACCTCCGTCGATCAGACGTTTTTGAAGAGGGAGAAACTTTGGATTCAGACCAATGCATGCAAAACAGAAATCGAAGAGGAAACCCGTGTCCATGTAAAATTCCCCCTGTATGCAATGCACGAGTACAATGTACGTGCGATAACCACGAAGGAAGAAAAGAGAAAAAAAACGGACGAAATTGAGAAGAGAAAGAAGGAAAGTTCCTGTTGAGACGACTGAAGGTTATCGAGGAGAAAAGGGAAAAGAAGGGGAAGAAGCACACAGGTCTTTGAAGAGATATAGAAAGCTCAGCTTCTTTCTGATGCGTCTCTCTTGATGCGCAGGACAGATCTCTTCACTTGAGTCGCAGGGTTGGGTCAGTTTCTGACTCTCTTCTTCTCTTTTTCTCTGAACATCAAGTTGGGCATCAATCAGCATGAGGTGGGGGGGGTCCCAGAACAGTCTGAAGGTCTGTTCGTCTCTAATGTGTCTAGACAGTCTGACGTTCGAATTTTTCAAGTCTGTCTGGAGATGGCCTTGGACTTCATTAAATTCTCCGAACTTTGACGCTCCTGTGTACTTTCCTTCGCGTCTTCTGCTGTGCAGTATCGGTGTGTATGTGGTCGATTATTTCGTGCGTGTATATATGTGTGTGTGTATGTGTGTGTGATATTTTAAGAGACAGACCGTATCGTCTTTTCTTTACTTTACTTCCAAGACTCGCTCCCTTTCTTTCGGACAGACAGACTGTATGTTTCTTCTTCTTCTCCCTCCTCTTCTTCATGAACACAACAGACAAAAAGAAAGAAAGAACAAAGAGAAAAGAACATGACGACAACTCAGACAAAGTGGGCAGGGGCCCCGAAAGGTGAGAGTTAAGCGCCCCTTGCCTCTCCACCTCCCGACAGACTTTCACGCAGGCAGACAGACAGACCGAGAGAGGGAGAGAGGGAGAGAAAGAGAGTGGATAGGGATGGAACCCGACCTCAATCTGAGACGGAGAGGGAGATTCTGAAGATCCACTGAGGTTGTGCCGGGAACAGTTGCGTTCCACATTGGCTCTCAAGAGAGGCAATACAGCGGGGATGTCAGTGAGAGTAACTCGGCGAGGAAGGCCTGAGAGAGCAGCGCCTATCCCAAGAAGCCCCGTGCCGCTGCCGAGCTCCAGAACTTCTTTTCCCTGCAGCAGAGAAGAGGAAGACGAGAGGGAGCCTCCCTCACCCACAGCCCCTTCCAGCATGCGGGAGCCCGTCTGCCGCTCACATTCACCCTCCAGATATCTCAGAAGGACCCGAGCACCATCCCAAAGAATGCTTCCTAGGCAGAGTCCAGGAAGCTCCTCCACAGCCACTGCGTGACCAAAAGAAAAAACCGTTTGTGTTTTCGCTTTCAGCCTCCTTACCCGTTCTGCATGCAGCGCTCCCAGCGTTTTGTTGAAGGTGAAAGGATTTGCATCCCCTGCGACCCCTGCTTTTTCTTTCTGTTCGACAGAAAGGCTTTGACGAGAAGCCCCCCTCTCAGTCTGCATGGACGCCGCAGTGGGTCACGCGGAGATCGCTAGACGCAAGATGAGCAGACACAAGTCAGAGGATAATCCCAGCAGTTCTCTACTCAGTCGGACAAAAACTTATGGTGTGCGCTGTGACACTCAGAATGGATCACACTGGGGCAAATTGAGAATGGGACGACTGTGCATACTGCAGGTGTCATCATTCATTGATAGCGGTCGCATGAACGAGCGACTACCGATCGACGATCGAAATACGAACGAAGGCAGGACGAAGACTCGTAAATAAATACTCTTAGCATCTTTTATAGTGACTCTTGCAGGTGAAGCAGCATGAAGCAGATTGAACTTGAGCAGCGCCGTCTCGTCCATGCATGCATGCCGTCTCCATGCATGCAAGCTAGCATCTTCGAGATTCTTCGAGCGTTGTCGCGATTTGTCGCGATGTTGTCGCGATATGTCGCGATATAATAATATTGTCGCGATGTTGTCTCGTCTTTTTTTTAATAATTACCGACGGTGCTGGCACGTCTCGCAGCCATCTGGCACATTCTGGAGCCTCCTGGGATTGCTCCCACACACCAGAGTTGACAGAGTAGCCCCATGAAGTTGCAGGAAGTAGGGGATTGCAGATCACAACAAAACAGGCCCTTCTTGCAACGTGCGGCATATACTCAGCGAGTCTACGACTGAACAACACTGAGCAAGCAATCGTCGGCCGCTTCGCGCCAGACTGCTCATTTGTCTGACCGTCTACGTTTCATTATCAGTAGCTGCAGTGTTTGGCTCGCGATGTTGGGTAGCGAAACGCTCCGAGGTGCGTGCAAGGCACTCACCACTGTTTTGACCCTGGTGTTGCTCACACCGTTTTTGATGTGTTCGAGAAGAGCCTCCGCACGCCCGATGACTCCCGAGGATGTCTCCCGCTTGGTCTACCTGGGTGAAGTTGCAGTCTCCCCAAACGGTCGCACTGTGGCGTTTGCGCGCAATGCGCTTCCTGATTTGTCGAAAGGAGAAAAGAACGGGGGCTTCAAAACTTCAGTCTACGTTACCGAGAACCCCCTCTCGTCGGAGGAGACGGTGCCGCGAGAGATGGACGTCGGGTCCCTGGCCTTCTCTCCGGACGGTCGGATCCTCTCCTTTCTCTGGAGGGACAGGGAGGAAGACGACCATAGGGGTGTCTACGGGATGAAAGTGGGGGACAGAGGGGGGGGGTGGAGGAAGATCGCAAGTCTCGAGGATTCATCGATACACCGGTACGTCCGTTCATATTCTTAATTCATTCATGCAGAGACTACACGCTGGCGTTCGTTACTTCCGTGCAGTGCACGGGAGACAACTTGCTTCTTCCATGGTCGTCGCTGGTAAATGCGCTTTGTTTCTGTGCTGCCCTCCTTGTGTGGAGAGACGCAAGTAAGCTAAGACGACCGATGAATAGCTCGAGAGCTCAGTGTCTCCTCCTCTCTTTCTGTCCGTCTCTCTATCTCCGTTGCCATGCAGATACGCCTGGCTCCCCGACGGTCAGTCTCTTCTGTGCGTTGCCGGGCGTCCAAGAGTGGAGGCAGACGATCTGAGGAGAGACGAGAGGAGACTGGGGTTCACCGCAAGGGTTCACGAGGAGGAGAGGAGCGACAACAGGGTCCTGGCTGTCCCCGTGGAGGTACGTCGGTCGGGATCAGTCGGGCAATGGGTGGGTGCATGTGCGTGTGGAGTTGTGTGCATGAACATGCATTTACAGTACACACACAGGTATGAGGACATGTACAGATAGATGATCGAACAAAGCCATGACGGGAGGGGCAAACAGAAAGGATTTTTGACGGCATAACTTCTTATTACGATGATTTAGCCCTTGCAAAATTGGATTTTGAAGTAGGTGTATCATTTGCAGACGCGGTTTGTCGCCTAATTGAAGAAAAGTGTTTACCAGGGAAACTGTAGCGATATTTGAAGCTACTCATGGTACAGCGCCAAAGTGTGCTGGAAAAAATAAAGTAAATCCTGGTTCTAAAGGCCAATGATGAAGAATCGGGCAAGGCTTGGCTGGCTGATGGTCTTCTTGCATCTCTTGTGAGTCTGCATGCACGAATGCTTACAGGTGGGGGAGGGGCTGTTTGAAGACGAAGAAGAGGAAGAAGCCTCCGAGGAGAGCCCCTTGAGTCCACGGACAGAGGCGGGAGAAGAAGAAGGAGAAGGAGAAGCAAAGGACGTTTCTGAACCCCCACGGGAGATCAGTCTGTCGGGATACAAAGGGGCTCTGAGGGTGTCTGCAGACGGGAGTCTAGCGGCAGTCTCTGTCACGCCGACCTCCGCTGTGGACGAGCGAATGATGAACAGGTGGGCCGCTTCTCTCTCCTGCGTTTATGTGTTTTTGTATGTGTGTGAGTGTGCCTGTGAGTGAGTGCGTGTGTGTGTGTGTGTGTGTGTGTGTGTGTGTGTGCGTGTGTGTGTGCGCGCGTGCGCCCGCGCGCGCGCGCGTGTGTGTGTATGTGTGTGATGGATGACAAATCGACGCTTTCATGTGCAAATGCATGTCAGAACGTGTGTACGTATGCATTTATGCATGTTTGTTTGTGTCGACGGACCCCTCTCCTGTCTCTGTGAAGAAGCAAAACATGGTGGAATTTGAGAGTCCTTATTTCGCATCTTCGCACTTCAAAGAATGGAATTGACAGCCATATTAGTAAGTTTCTGTGCAAGGATACGTGGGTGTGTGATGCAATGAATATCTTCGTGCAGCACCATCCACATAGTACGCGTGTCTGATGGGAGTCTCGTGCGCACAGTGGACACTGAAGGCAAAATTGGGGACTTCGACTTGTCCCCAGACGGCCAAATTTTGGCGTTCATCGCGGGAGTGGACGTCCACGACCCCGGGGCAACAACTCTGTACATGACGGAAGCAGCCAGGGCGGGGGGGGAACTGAAGGGGGTCAATGAGGGGAAACCGGAAGCTGTAACCGACATTGCGTGGTCGGTCAGCATTATGGAATTCTATGCATGCAATTCATGCGCATACCGAAAGCAGAATGACGGACTGTGCTGTGGCTATGGACGTGCCATCGCTGTCCTTATCCCCAGATGAATACTTCGAAGGTTACGCAAGGGAAAATTCGCGTTCGATCTGAGAAAGGGGGAAATCGCATGATCAGTTCAATTTAAATTCAATGGGCTGAAGAGCAAAGACAAAATTGTGGGGCAAGTCCGGCCAAGCTGTGATTTGGGATTTCAAAAATGCATTTCCATTGTCTTCCTCCTGTCAGCCGACTTACCTGCTTCCTGGTCTAACTGCGGCCAGTGTTGGTTTGTTGTGTGGCGGGAGCAGTACATGCGTTTGATTTGATGTGTTTGTCTGTCTCCTTTTGGATCGGGAGTCATTTCTGCGTCGTCTCCCCTCGACATGTTCTGCAATGATGAATGCATGCATGTCGATATTTGTTCCTGCCTGCTTGTCTGCAGGAGCGGCAATTCTCGTCTGGCGGCCGTCGTTCACAAAGGGGCCAGGAGTCTTCTCCGTCTGTATGACAGGTTGGCTCGATGGCATGTGTGTGGGTGGGTGCTTGTTGAACACACACACACACACACACACACAGAGAGAGAGAGAGAGAGAGCTCCACGAGTGCATCAACCAACCTCGACAGGAGCGTTCCCCGACTGTGAATCTCCCCTCCAGAAATGGACTTTTCTTTTCGATTGCATGACTCTCGTTAAGACAGAAAATTGCCGCACCGGTCTCATTCGTCTGCTTCCGTTGTTGAGCGTGGGGATAGATGGGAGTCTGTTTGGACTTGATTTGACTGGATGAATCAATTTGTCGGAGAGCAATTCCGAGGAAGAAAAATCAGGATGGGATGTTGTGTGGAGGAGGACAGAAAAACGCACTTGGCACATCAAGGCAGGCAGGCAGGAGGCTGACAGCAATTTGCGTGTTTGTTGTTTACGGAAAAGGCAGGGGAGGGGGCTGTTGAAGAAGGTCGGGGAAAGGTACCGTGGCCGTACTTCCTTCTACCCGTGCAATACACGCATACTCGCGTACTAGTGTCTGAATCGACGCACACGCGTACATGCATGCACCCACACATGCAGGTACGGGGCTGTATTGGACGAGACGGAGGGCGGTGAGCTGATCTTCACCAGCGTGCGCCCCGCAGGCGGAGGGGCGTTCTTCCTCAGGGCACATCACCCCACACACCCCACGGAGCTCTTCCTCTTGTCAGCAAATAAAACTGTGCACAGGTGGACGGACACGAACCCATGGCTCTCAGACCTCGATTTTGGAGCGCAGAGAACGGTCACGTACACAGCCAGAGACGGCCAGGCAATAGAGGGTGTATTGGTCAGCCAGCCCCCCCCCTCTCTCTCTCCCTTCGTCTCTGCGGGAGTCTGTTTATTCTCTGTGGGGGGAGAATGACAGACACAGCGATGAATTGTGTTCACTCCTTTTGTCTTGTGCAGTGGCGTCTCCTTGTTGATCTATCTGTCTGGCCTGCCGTGTGTATGTGATGATGGCGACGCCTTCCTCGATCGCGTGTGTATGCGTTCCACTCTTTTGGATGGAGTCGATGGTACTACTATGTGGGAGGCATGCATGTGAGAATGAAGTGAAAAGGAAATTCTCCCTGCAGGATTCATTCCCATGTGATCTCCTGTGTTTAATGCATGCGTGAATGTGTGTGTGTATGTGGACAGAGAGAGAAATCAACTGTATGAGCGCAGGTGGAGCCAGTAGGGGGTGTCCCAGAAGGAGGGGCCCCGACAATCTTTGACATCCATGGTGGGCTGCCAGATTCCAAACTTTTTTGACTTTTTCTCTCCCACTTTTCCATTGAAGAAGAAGTTGGGGGTTGACTCTTCTCCTTCCTCGCCCCCCTCAGTTGCAGAACAGATCGAGAGAGGAGATTGAGTGCCGGTCTGTCTGTCTGTTTGTCTGTGTCGCGAGGGCCCCCATTCTCCTTTGTCTTCCCAGGGGATCCCCGACAACCTTTGACGCTCCCGGTCGAGAATCACCTCTACTGCTGCAAGTACATTGAATTGAAGCAATGCATGCAGGACAACAAACACATGGGATACTCACGCGTACAGATAGATGCTCGCATGCATGCATGCATATGACCCCTTGCATCCGGGGGGTATGAATGAATGAATGAATGGATGAATGAATGAATGCAGGGGGGCCCGAGAGTCACGAGAGCAACGGCTGGGTGACTGGATACACAGGGCCCGGACAGATTGCAGCAGGTGAGGGAGGTGATTGAATGTGGAAGGAGGGCTCTGGTCTTTCTTGTGGGTAAAGGGTGGTTGGGATTCTCGATCTGCCATTTCCCTCATTATGGTTCTGTCTGCTCAAGGCCATACGAAGCTACTCTGATGCAGCTACGAATCTAGGTCGTAATTCGTTTTTTTCTGTTCCTTAATTGTCTCCGGGCAGGGCAGGGAGATCTCTGTCTGCATGAGGGCATGTCTTCTTGACTCACTGCATGAGGGCATTTTTACACACAGAGCTAGGGCGAGGTCGTAGCCAGTGCTCCCTGTTGCCTTCTGTTCTATTTGTCAAAGCAAAGCAAAGTAAAGTGACGTGAAGGAAAAAAAAACAGGAAGAAGGCAGAAGAAACAATAGTGTCTCTGTCTATCTGTCTGTCTATCTTTGTTTCTTTTCTCTTCATTGAATTCTGCGAATCCCCAGGGACCCTCCAGGCAGGTGAGGCGATCTGATCGTTCTCTCACTCCCCTCCTTTTTTTCTCTCTCTCCCAGGCACCCTGTCTCTGTCTCTGTCAGTTTCTCTCTGCATGTGTGCGTCCCTTTCCGAGCTGCTTGCAGGACGGGGGTACGCAGTGTTCCTCCCCAACTACCGTGGCTCCACTGGGTGGGTGGGTGGGTGCACCTTTGGGCGTTTTTCTCTTCTCCTTTTGGTTCTCTTCTGCCTGTCTGACTAATAAGTCGCGAAGGTAGTTTTTCTTCTCTTCTTCTTTCTTCTTCGTCTCTGCCTCTATCTGTTTCCTTTTGTTGACGATCCTGTGTGTGTGTGTGTGTGTGTGTGTGTGTGTGTGCATGTGTGATTGTGTGCGTGTGCAGGTACGGGGTTGCGTTCTCGAAGGACCACCAGCGGGACTATGGGGGAAAGGAATTCAACGACATCGTGGATGCCATACAGCCACTTCAGGTGTGTCACTCACTCGGCTTCTCCCACGCATGCACAAACAAAATCGACATGCATGGTTGTCTGTGTAGACACACAGACAGACGGACAAAGGAAACTGCAAGGAGCCCACGCCCCCTACCCAAAAACAGAACACTGGAAACATACAACAAACAACCAAATAATGCAGAGGGGACACACAAAAAAAGAATGCCCCATACCCCAGGGGGGACGTCAGCGGCCCTCCCTCCCTCCCTGTCGAGAGAGAGAGAGAAAGAGAGAGAGAGAGAGAGAGAGAGGGAGAGAGAGAGAGAGAGCATGCATGCATGTACGCACTCTCCCTGCCAAAAAGATCTCAGGATGTGCGTTACACCTGCAAGACAATGCAAAGACACGCGTTTTGTGATTTGGCGAGAAAGGCCTTTCTGTCTGTCTGTCTGTCTGTCTGTATACATGTATGTATGTATCTGATACATGCGCATGTTTGTTCACCTTCTACGGCACGCGTGCAGGCAGAGGGCGTCCTGGATCCTTCCCGTGTTGGGATCACAGGAGGGTCCTATGGAGGGTTTGCGACTGCGTGGGCGTCGACCAACCTGACGGATCTGTTTGTTGCGGGGGTGATGAGCATCGGGATATCCAACCAGGTGTCTAAATGGGGGACCACAGACATACCTAACGAGGTCTGTCGGTCTGTGCATGGGTGTATCATGAATTTAACATGACCAACTCCCTTATGTGTATTCGCATGGTTAGTGCGTCTACGTACACATTATTTTCCTCATGAAAACTTTGCCGAAGTACGAAGATCCATGCAGAGATACTCAACGAGACACTTCTGTAGGCAAGGAGATGCAAGCTGAAATTCAATTCACGAATGCACAATGACGAACGAGCACCAAGAAAATAGGAGCACACAGTGACGAACCAATGAATGGTATCTTTTTGAATCAAAGTGCATTTTTGTGCCCCTCGGGGTCCATTCACATGTATGCGTGCCTTATGAATATCCGGCTGTGAGGCGCCCCGGTCTGCAGTGAGTCTGCATGGACGCAGAACACACACACACACACACACACACACACACACACACATGTGTGTGTGTGTGTGTGCGTGTGAGTATCCCGAAAATAAAAGCTCTCCTGACTCACACTTCTTTGCTTATCTCTTCAAACCCCCGTTTATGGGCCAAACAAACTGCAGATGTTCCTCGTCCACGCTCGGCTGTGGCCCTGGGACGACTGGCTCTGGTTGCTGGAGAGGTCGCCCGTGTTCTATGCAGGCCAGGCAAGGACCCCTCTGTTGATTCTACACGGAGAGGAGGACACCCGGGTGAGCCCCTCTCAAAGCGAGGAGCTCTACAGACACATCAAGGTGGGTCGGTGGCAATGCATCAATGAATGCATTGATGGTATACAGATTGCTTGAGTTTTTGTTGTTTGTCCGCAGCTTTTCTGGTCCAGTTGTTTTTTCCTCTCTCCTCCTTCGGTCTCTCTTTCTCTCTCTCTCTCTCTCTCTCTCTCTGTTTTTCTCGCACGTGTGCATGTTGTAGGTGAGTCTGAGTAGGAGCGTGAACAGATAGGTGGCGCTGGCCGCGTTTCTATTCTGTTCAAGCGTGCGTTTCACGAAGGAAGGAACAGATGGAGAGAACGAAAAGGAAAACAACCGAGGGAGGGGGCGAGTGCGTGCAGGTGAGAACAGACACGCCCGTCCGTCTAGTGACCTACCCAGGGGAAGGACACGGGAATCGGAATGCTGCATCGAGGTGGGTATGTCTCTCTTTCTTTCTCTTCCTGTTCGTCCCTCTGCTCTTCCTGTGTCTCCGTGTCTCGATAGTGTGAGTCAGTACACATATGTATCCAATGGTAGGCCCGGCAAGACACTTATCTGCAAGCACTCCAATGTGGACAAACAAGTGTAAACGCTAGTCTTGAATTAACTTTGAATGAAGAGGGACTTCAGGTAGACGATGCAAAATAAAGGCACATGCAGTCTCTCTCTACATGATGCACATCATTCCTTCTTCATTCATGTGCCAGCAGAAGATCTGCCTGATATTGTGCGTCGATCTGCATTTTCGTTCAGTGGATGGGTTGGGTTGTCCGAAGGAAGTTCATGCAGCGAGTGAAAGAAAGAGAGAAAGAAAGAAAGGAGGGAGGGAGGGAGGGAGGAAGGAAGGAAGGAAGGAAGGAGAGCGGAAGGATCCACCGATCCATCCATCGATCAAGATCAAGGAAAGAAAATAGGAGGAGAGAACAGAAGAGAAGAAAACGAAAAAGAAGAGAAGCTGCTTTTGTCTCTAACTCTCTGTCAGATACACAGAAAGGGGGATGGATGGATGGATGGAGGGCTCTGGATCTCGACCTGATTGATCAAGATCACCGGCTGCCTTCTTTCTTTCTGGCACTCTGTTGATTAAAACAAGAATCACAATCATAATTCACCTCTTTCTTGCAGGTACGACTTCAATCTGCGCATGCTGGAGTGGTTTGAGGTCTACTTGAAGTCGGGAGACAGGAAAGCCCCCCTCCCCCCCCCTAGTCCAGACCTCTCACTCATCCTTCCCCCGGTCAACGCATCTTCTGAGTCGGAAGCGATGCTGAACCAAAGCCGGACAAACCAAGACAGACTCAGAGAAGGGGCCCACCGGAAACCTGTAGCACCAACGACAGCAGAAAGAAAAAGGGAAACAGAAATATTTGAGAAAACAGGAGACCAGGCAGTCGAGCGAGAGGTCTCTCCTCACACTCCTTCTCCCCCGTCTTCGCATTCCAGTTGGCTGGGGGGTCGTGACGATCTCCCTTGGGATGCCTCGACAGAAGAAGACAAGGAGGAGGAAGAGGATCTGACCTCCTCGGGGCTGTCTGTGGATCCTCTCATCTTTAGAGAGACCAAAGGGTTGAGGGTCCACTGAACAAAGCCTGCTTGCCTGCCTGCCTGCCTGCCTGCCTGCCTGCAGGATTTTGATCCCTTTTTGCGTGGTCGTGTCGTGAGTGTGCAAGCATGATGCCTCTTCTTGGCGGTCGTCAAATCAAAAGAGATTTCTTTCTGCACTCGTATCCGCATCCCTGCTCTCTCTTTCTCTCTCTCTTCTCTCTCTCTTTCTCTCTTTCTCTCTCTCTCTCTCTCTCTCTGTGTGTGTGTGTGTGTGTGTATGTGTGTGTGTGTGTGTGTGTGTCTGTGTGTACTTTTGTTGTCTCCCCTGCACCCCGCCCCGCTTAGATGGTTGCTTGCGTTGCCGCGTGTTTTGTGAGTGTGGGCGTCATCTTGTATGCATCAAAAAAATCTTCGACAATTGCAATTTTTCAATTCACCGAATTTGCTGATATGCTTCAAGCACCGCGGCATTTACTTGCTGATCGCGCTGTCGGATCTGGCACTGTCAAGGGAATTCGAATGGCCCGACAATAAGGTTAAAGAAAAGTTGAGCATTCTTCGGTATAGCTGCAAATGCGGGTAAGTAACGCTAATTGCTGTCGCTGTTTTGTTGGTCTGCCCCGCTGCAGGCCAGAAGAAAAGGGATGCAGAGATCGGATTGATCCATGCAAACCGAATTTGCAATTGAAGGAGACGGAAAAAAATTACCGCAAAAATTTGGGCAGGCTCCAAACTTTGGGCCACACGCACGCCCCTTTGCTTGAATTAATTGTGTGTGTATGTGTGTGTGTGTGTGTGTGTGTGTGTGTGCGCACGCGCGCGCGCGCGTGTGTGTGTGTGTGTGTGTGTGTGTGTACGTGCTTCTGCATGAGCTTGCCGGCTTGCAAGCATGCTTGTACAACAGAATTCAAAGAGTGAACAAAATATATAGAATGTGCAAGAAACCTAGGCAAGAAACAAACATGAAAAATTATGGGTTTTTATGAACTGCTGTGGTAATTAAAAAAAAGATGTAAAATATATAGAAGGTTTGTATCCAGTGCCCCAGAATAGAAGTGGTAAAGTGACTTCAAGAGCTAGTTTTAAAAAATATGGTTGTTTATATATATATGTAGTTATTTGCTAGCAATGCTCCTAAGCTAGCAATGCATAAATGCCCAGACTGCCCTTTGCCATCGGGATACGATGGTTGGCGGGTTAAGTCACTTCATCATCTAGTTCATCATCATCAGAGATTTTTTACCACAACTAGGACCGTGACTAGGTTTATCGCTACGCCGCCTCTTATCCAGAACTAGCAGAATAGATCAAAAATTTGATTCAATCAATTTATAATTTATTGGGTTAACTCTTTTATTGAAATTTATTCATGAAAAACAGTATAAAACACTAGGTAAAACATATTAAATGTGAAAATCGATTCATTATTTAATTAAATTGCTGAGGGAATCCCCCCCGGGCCCCCCCAAAATTTATTTATACTTTCTACGTGGCCACCCGAATCATGACCCGATCAACAGGTATCTATACACAAATAGGTATATCAATATATACATAACAGCAAGTCTCTACATTATGTCAAGCACATAGTACTAGCTGCAGAGTGCATACAATGTTAAACACAATGTTATACATAGATGCTCAAATTTGGAGCAACGCATGCAATAGTAGTAATACACCCACGAGCACTGCCACTTTCTCAGGCGCCAGTTAAGGCTGCATGCAGACGGATAGCCTGGACCACCAGTTCGTAACTCTTCATTCCATATTTCTTTTCTTTTTGAAGGTGACCGGGGAATATGTTCAACATGTGGCGACCCTCTCAAGATTTTTTTTTATTCTACGTTTGATAGCAAGAAAGAGAACAGACCATCTAGCAGACCATCCTCTTAAAGTTCACGAACTGTTCATTCCATTTCTTGTCAAATAGACCTCATTATATTACCATCCACAATAACCCTAGAAAGACTCTCCACTGTGCAGACGTCCAATGCTTCTACACGTGCCTCACACCCCCCCGACACTCCAAGCTGCTCTTGAAAATATTTTTCAAGATTGGATTTTTGAGTGGCACTTAATTTCAACTGAGGATTTTTGAGCGGCAGCACCATTTCATACCACCAAAATTTATCTCACGTGCAACGCGATGTGCTGCCTTTATGGAGCACCGTGCGGCCCCGGAAACCATAGCCCCGGCATGCTTCCGAAGTTTCTGCACGGCGTTTTTCTTGGGGCCCATTCATGGAGCCCCGGCAACGATGTACAGGCTCAGAGGGCAACTGCACAATATCTCAGACTCTGGAGGCAGCGCAGTTGCGGCCGTAAGTCATGTAAGGGGTGTATCACGTGTTGTTCAGGTGTGTTACGTATACAAAATTCAGAAAAAAAAGAGAAGCCTTCCACCCCCCTTCTCTTTCATTCCCTCTTCGTGTTGACCTCCTCCAAACATGAAGGAGCAAATTTTTTGCTTCTCGAGGCACATGTCAGAGAACAAAAAATCGCCTTGCTCAGAGAAGAAGAGTGCTGACAGAAGCAGGCATAGATGGCTTGATGAGAGAGAAAGCAAAAGAGGAGCTGCATACAAGAAGTTTGGGGGTCACTGAAGGAGGGTTGCCATTAGAAGTTATTTATTCCTGCTTCGGCTTTCCTCCCTGTTAGCAACTCATCTTCCTGTGTATGTAACATTTTTTTTTAAGATATAAGCCTTTCATGCAGCGTAGCTTTTCAAGACATAGGCTGTGCTTGCGGCACAGCTTTTCAAGATATAGGCTGCGCCTGCGGTGTGGCTTTTCAAAACATAGGCCACGCTTGCAGCACCGCCTTTCAAGAATGGATTTTTGAGCGGCACAAAATTTCAAGTAGCCTTGAGTGTCAGGGGGGTAGTGCCTCGCCCCCCCCATGCTCTTCCGTCAGGGTTAGGGAGACATCACCCTCCTTCAGGTTCCGTTCAGAAATACCCTCACTCAGGGTGACCGTTGACTTCCCAATGGGCTCTTACTGCTGCTGCGGCTGCTGGTGTTGGTGATCGAGGACCTTCGCTCTCGCCATAACATTGTGCAGTGTACAGGCAAAGATAGGCAGACAGATTCCCAGAGCGGCAGCGGCAAAAAGTGACAGCAAGAAGCTGGTGAGTAGAATTACTCCTAGGCGGGTCAGACGGTCACTCACTCCACTCATCGCATGCACCACTCGTTGAAGGCGGCATTGTCAGACTGCGATCCTCCCTGTAGTTCGTCCGCATACTTCTCCTGCGTCTCAAGTGGCCAGATTGAAGAGTATTAGGCACTGAACCTTCTACATGGAGTTCTCTCAAGACCCTCAAAATTGTACTCGGAGTAACTCAGAGGGGGTTGTAAAGCTGCAAGAAACTGAATAAATGACGCTGATGAAGGAGACAACTAGGTAGACGATAGTGGCGAGGCTCCCCAGGGCTCCCAGAAAGAAATTCAAGGCCATAAGCAGAGTCTCAGACTAATGAGGTATCATCCCTTTCAAAAAAGAGCAGAAATGGCACACGGTCACCCCCACAGAGACCGAAGCAAGTGCAGCGACTCCCAAGCTAATGATTAAGTTAGCACTTAGATTGCCACGACCCCTGCTGGGTACAAAGCTGGGACGTACACTTTCTTTCGCCCACCAGTTTGCTTATTCCCAATTGTCATAGCATACCTACAGGTCAACTTTAGCACTCCCGTCACCATTGTTACGGCAGGGGGGAGATGGGCTGAAGCCGTTGAAAAGATTAATAGAGAAGGCAGCGACGTCGCTGAAGATAGTAGCGATGCCGAATACAAAGGGGATCGTCACAGTCATGACACCAAGTGTAAACAGATAGTAGCCTAGTAGCATTCTCTCAATCTCAATCTCTCTTACCTGCCTGAATGATCTCAGATAATTCTAGATAAATTCCAGGATAATTTTTTTTCAACTTTAGCGCTTTTTCACCTAGACTTTCGCGTCTTCTCCAATGAATCTCCATCTAGCTGCCTATGCATCTTCATGTTAATTTCCTATCTGCTTCCTAGTTTGCTTCCATGACGTTCTGAACTATGCAGACTAAGACCTGATTGATCTTTCCTCTCTACTGACATAACGTCTTTTCAACTTTCATACCTCTATCTAAAACATAAAACAGTGCTCTATGACACAACTGAATTTAATACTATCGCTATCACTATAGTAACGCTATCGCCTTAAACCTGTTTTTCTAGCTATTTTTAAGATTCTATAGCATTTTTTTTACTAATCTAAGTCGTCTTTTCAATCAATCAATCCATCCATCAATCAATCAAACGTCATATCAACCACTAGTTTATTCTAGTATTGACCTCAACTACCTATGAGCTCTCCATGTCTTCCCACGACCTTGCCTTATCCGTTAGGAGCGGCTGATCGTCACTCCGTCTATCCGAGTGCTACCGCTGCCACTGCCCCTCCCTCAACTAGATTCTATAGCATTTGACGGCAACATATGAGGCAGTTAATTTAATTAATTCGTTTCTAGTATAACAATCTAGATAACAATTAATTTTTAGTTCAATTAATTGAATTTAATTCCAATCAAATAATCAACCAATCAACCAAACAACTAGCCAAACAATCGATCAATCAAATAAAGAGTTAATTACTAAAATCATATTGATACTTACATTGATCATGGCAATGAACGAATGAACGTAGAATATAATTCAATATGTTTTTCTATAATATTGAAATTATAGAACACACATTGTATATTTCGTGTTACCTAGGACAGTATCGTTCGTATATGCCACCGTCACACAGCGGGCAACGAAGCAATCGAGTAAGCAACTAGGTAGGCAAACGGAAAAGGTATCATGTGTTTAGCACCTCTGCTTGTGAGCGTGCCGACATTTTCACTTCTGAAAGCGATGAGGTCGGGGTGCACGGAGAGGAAGACCCGGAGCCCCCATGAGCTTCCACGTCCATTTCTTCACGGTGACTCCTTCTGGACTCCCCCCTTCCCTTCAGAGGCCTGGGTGGTGAGTCTGCGAAGGGGCCCCGAGTTCGCGTGGCGCTTTCGCATTCCTCCTCCTCGATCAGCGACACTGGACGGCGTCGTGAAGGGCTCTGGAAGAAGAGGGACTGGCCAGCGAGACCACCCTCAAAGCTCTCCCTACACTCTTCGAACTCATCCCCTCTTCTTACCTGACCTGCATCAGCGCACCCTGACTTTTCTTTCTCACTAGTCGGTGTGCCCCCCGAGATGCTTTTCCGCTTCCTTCCTGCACTCTCACCCTCAGGAGGCTGAACGACGGACACCGACAGAGAGGGGGTCGAGGACGCAGCAGCTGCAGCAGCAGCAGCAGCAGCAGCAGCAGCAGGAGATACAGATGGAGCTCCCCTTCCTTCTTCCTCCCCCCCCGTTCTTTTTTTCTGCTTTTGCTTTTGTCCTGCAACTCCAACACGAGTGTTATTGCCTTTTTTCTCTCTGGCTCTCTTTCCCCCATTGCCCTCACGCCCTTTTTCAGTGACAGTCGCGTGCTCTCTCTCCTTCTCCTCCTCTGTCTCCTCTCCCTCGTCGTTTCTCTTTGCAGTCCGGTTCTTCGCCTTTGCTTTCGGTTTCGCTTTCACAGACCCTCCCCTTCCCCTCTTTGCCCGCCCCACCGCTGAGGGACTGGGCCCTTCTGCCGGGGCCCGACGGAGGTGGGGGGGGCACAGCAGAGTTCGAAGGACCGCAAAAACCTGAGAGGAGGCACAGTGTCTTCCGGTGGGTTGGAAGAAAATATGAAAACGCCGAAGAAGAACGGCAGAGGACAGTCCACTCAGAGAACCGCTAAGAGAAATCAGCTGTAGAGGCCGAGGATAAGTTCATGAACCGATACGTCTGACAAGGAGCTGCTTTGCTAAAAACAAAGAGACCTACGCAAAGCGTGAGAGACTGCGTGTGTGTGTGTGTGAGTGTGTGTGTGTGTGTGTGAGTGTGTGTGTGTGTGTGTGTGTGTGTGAGTGTGTGTGAGTGTGTGTG
>JAHBMJ010002598.1:0-17477 GCA_018398765.1 Chromera velia | reverse complement strand
GCGTCAGCATCTGCAGGGGGGATGGGAATGGGAGGTACCGTGCCGAGGCTTGCGCCGTTTGCGCCTAATTTGAATGTGAATTTGAATCGGAGACCTCAGGGGGCGTCGCCCCTTCCTGGGGGGGGTTTCGGGGGGGGGGATGGGGCTGCAGCAGCGGCGTCGAGTGCCGGAGGATCGGGGTCCTCTGTGATGCAGTGGTTGAGGAGTGCGCAGTTCAAGACACAACTGATTGGAGACAGGGGGCCAGGGGAGGGGGGGCATAGGAGAGATCGGTTTGGAGATAAAGACAGAGACAGGGACAGAAGAGGAGCTTTCGGACAGGGAGAGAGAAGAGCTGTTCCTCAGAGCTTTTTTCGGTCTGTCGCTCTCTCTCTCTCTCTTGTGTGCAAAAAATGTACGCTTGCACTTGTCCTCCCTCCACTTTATCTCTATCTGTATGCTTGCAATTTCTGCCCACATCCCCCTCTTCCTGTTCAATCCATCTCTTTCTCTCTCTCTCTGTCTCTGCATCCATTCGTCTTCTCAATTGTGCCTCCTTGTGCCAATCCGTGTCCTCCCTTCCCTCCCTGGGTTGTTCCCCCCTTCGTTCCAGCTACATGCCGCGCAAGAAGGAGAAGAAGGAGGGACGCAGCCTAGATCTCCAAAATCTCTCCTGGGCAGAAGGACCAGGGGCAGACGGCGGCGCTTTCTCGTACAGACCCACAACGCTCCCGTTTGTGGAGAGAGAAGAGCTGGATGAACAGGAAATGGTCAGACAGACAGACAGACAGGAGGGCAGGTCGACAGACAGGAGAAGAGACAAAGCGGGGGACAGAAAAAGAAAGAGACAGGAATCAAAAAAGACAAATTGATCTTGAGAAAGAAAATTCCACCCCAGTGATAGAATGACGGGACGAAAGGAAAGACAGCAGCCGACTGCTAGGCTCATGCAAACTTCTGTCCAGCTCTTTGTGCTCAAGAGAGATCGAAAGATCGCAGGAAGGTAGGTCGCAACGAACTCTGATACCTATATCGAAAGATGGCCCTCCAATAACTCCGTAGGGCCTACTCCATCCATACGTCTGTTGTTTGATCATTTTATTCAATCAATGAGTCATTCCCTTATTCGTTCACTTATTCATCCATCGGCCCTCGTTCTCCTCACATCTGCTTCTGTTGCTCTCCCCCTCCTCTTTCTCTTCCCTACCCCCCCCCCCATCACATCCTGTGCAGTCCCCCCCCGTCCCCGGATACCCCCAAGCCCAGTCGGAGAGCCCCTCGGGGAGTCCCTCTGGGAGCCCTCAGGAGAGGGGGAGGACGCCGATGGGGGCTCTGAGGAAAAGCAAGCGACCGACAGTGAAGGCGATAGACGAGGCCAACAGAAGCGCAGCGGGACTGTTCACCAGAGACGAGTCAGTGAGTGGAGAAATCAGGGTGCCCTCCGAGATTGTCTGTCTCTCTCTGTCTGTGCGTGCGTGCGTGCGTTTGTGAGTGTGTGTGTGTGTGTGTGTGTGTGTATGTGTGCGTCTGTCTGTCTTTCTTTTTGTCTGTTGTGTTCATGAAAAAAAGGAGGGGAAAAAACATATTGTCTGTCCGTCTGTCTGTCTGTCTGTCTGTCAGAGCGCGTGTGCGTGCGTCTCCAAGTCTGTCTGGCGATCTCATTCGCCTTCTTTTGTGCCCGACTCCTTCTCTGTCCGCATGAATCTCTTCTTGATTGTGTAATGAGTCCCTGCAGAGAAGATGAAGACGGCGATCTGATGATGGTTGTTCAACTGCCCTCCGTTTTGCCCTCGGTAATCCTTCGTGCTCCGAAAGACAAAGAGAAGGACAATCTGAATAGTTCAGGAAGAGAGGGAGGCGCAGGAGAGGAAAAGGAAAACAAGGACCGATCAGGAGCGGGTCAGTACAAGAGACCTCCCTCCAGTTGACCTCTACTTAGTGGCCAGTCGTGCGTTTTTGCATTTTTGTTTTTCGTGTTCGTCTTCCGTTCCCTTCTTTTCTTTTTTCTTTCTTTCCTGGTGATGATACGTACCCGATTGATTCTCTTCAACCGACATGAACATTTGCTTCTCCCCCCGTCTCTTGGTCAGTTCCTCCCGACGGCATTCGTTCCCTGACCCCTGCCCTGTGCCGTCTCTCTTAATTGTGTGCAGCCTCAGCCGCAGCCAGCAGAGCACTAGACGACTACCGGCCGTCCCGCATAGAGGACATCCCCCCGGGTGGGTCGGCTTCTTGAAGGAGAGAGAAAAGTCGTGTGAGTCATTCATTGCTGTTCTTATGTCAGCGTGACTCTGCACAGAGGGTCTACTTCCTCCCCCTTCTTTCCATTTTGTTTAGCTGTTCGGTGCCTCTCTGTCCGCCCCTCTGTGCAAAAAAGAGCAAGTATTCCGTGTGTGACAGACGACAGGGATTTTTGTGTTCATTCTCACGCAAGCTAGAAGGAAAGCAAAAGAGAAAAAGAGACCCGCTTGGTTGACTGACTGTCCGGCTGCCTCCTTGCCAGCCTCATCTGCCCTCGTTTGCGTGCATGAATGCAGGGAAGCTAGGGACTTTGAGGGTGCATAAGAGCGGAAAGGCGAGGCTGCAGCTGGGCTCTCATCTGTTCAGGGTCGACGCGGGCAGCGATGTGCATTTCGCACAGGTGGGCTTGCATGCATGTATGCATGCATACATGCAAGCAATCAGACACATGAAGAGTTTGAATGGAATGCTAGGTTTGCACCGGCAATCATGCGACTGGTCGGGATAAAAGGGACGAACGGGTAGAGCGGCAAGCTTTTGTTTTCATCTGTCGGTGGATTGATTTCTTTCAGCGTGACTGGGCTTTACATTATTTTTCCGATTCCCGTTCTCACTCCACGCGTATGTCTGTGTCCCCGTCTGATCCCAGTGAACCCCTCTTGGCTTTGTGTGATTCTGTTCTTCTGCACCTGGGTTCATAGCGCCTTTCTTCCTCTTCTTCTCTCTCGTTCCCCCCTGGCTCTCTCGCTGTTGCTGCAGGACGTCGCCTGTCTTCTGACAGAGGAGCTCGTTGTTCTCGGTTGGTGGGTGGGAGGGAGATTGGGGGGTACGCAGACTGTCTGTGTGTGTCTTCGTTCTCGTCTCCCTTCGATGGCAGAATTCTGAGTTCGGCCGCTCTGTTTTGGTTTCTTTCTCTGTCTTTTTTGAAGGTTTCCGGCAGAAAAATGAACAAAGGCTGATTATAAGTATGGATGCGAAATATGCAGGGAGGCCCACGAAGCGCATGGTGGTGACTCCGGATGTTGAGAGCATCTTGGATCAGGTGAGGGATTAAGTGCGCGGCTGTTTGTACCCTTCCTTCCTTCTCCAGCTGTGCGGAAGGAAAAAAGTGTCACTGTTCATGCACACTCTCTGTCTCTTCATGCCTCGCCCCGTTCTTTCCGTTGAACCCGCCCCTCCCGGATGCTTCTACCGCTGACATGGAGACAAGGCTTTGATCTCTTGTCTTCCTGCTCTCTGGAGGCTCGATCAACGTATAGCTGTAGAGAGCATGGCCTTGTCGTCGAGTGAAAAGGATGGAAATCCTTAAGAAGCAGCTACCGCGACGGAAGTTCTCACAAAGGACCTATCGATTGTTGCGTGCGTCAGTGCCTTTCCCTCTGCGCCGCATTCACGCGTGCCGCCCCCCTCACTGCTCTGCAGGTGATCGCGGAGGCTCCTCACAACAGCGCGCTGGCCAAGTGGAACGACAGAGACGATCTCTTTGAGGCCAATGAGGGGGCAGAAGAAGAGGATGGAAAGGAAAAGGGGAAAGAGGGGGGGAATGGAGACGTAGAGATGACGTGACCTGAGGTAGTCGACTCCAGAAGCGGCAAACCACTTTATGGCATCATGTACATCAGTTATTACTACACTGGCATCTTCCACAAGCAATACAAAAGACCAGAACAGTGACTCGTGAACTTTAGCGTAAACTAAAGTCGTAAAGTGAAGACAGTTAAAACTTGGCGTCAATGTTCTAATTGTTTTGCGTTTAAACCTATGAACAAATCAGCGCTTTTAACTAGGCTTTTATTTTTTAAGTAAGAAACATGCATAAACGCAACATTAAAGTTAGATGATATCATGTATAAAGTTCATAAGTTTACTTCTACAGTTCTACTCAGCTTCGATCAGTGACCTTCTACTGAGATAGGTTTATAACGGAAAAAGATTTATAAAAAAAAGTTATAAAAAAAAACTCTGACATATACTTTTACTGATATTTTATAGAGTTTTACCGTGCAAAGCTTACTGGGATCCTACTTAGAAGAAGTTAAACGCCTAGTTAAATGCATAAGATGACAAACATAAAGTTTATAAAATCTTGAAGTGCATGCAGTTCTTTTGTGTATTCAATGTTAGTTATGCACTATTCATGATTTTTTAGGTCTTTTTTTTTGTGAACTTTTTTTATGAAAGCTTTGGCAGCGTACAGCTCTTTCCTGGATTAGCTACTAGCTGGATAAACGGGTAGATGACACTGGATACTCTCCTTAACAGTAATATTGATCCATTCCTCTTTGTATGTATTTATTCCTGGAATTGTTGCTCTAAGTCCACACTCACAGGCAGCATGTCTTCGATAAACCCTGGGACGAACCTCACACACCCTTATGTATGCTATCTAGTTACGACATACAATGCAATACGCACGATCGTATAAGCACAATGCCATGCATGTGACAGTGCTCAACACATATATTATCAAATGCTCGGCACTAATTCATACACTAAGAAAATTTCTCCCTGAAGATTTTTTGTATGGCGAAGATGCTCGCATATATCCACCACTCTGCCCGTCCAGGACAGAGGTAAGACCTTGGGTAAGACCAACCGTGTCCTGGCTTGTTTTAGGGGTTTTATTGGTTCAGATTTGAATTCACTCATGCATCCTTTCCTTCGATATCTTTAGCAAGAGTCACCATTTACCCCTTCTCCCTGCTGATCTTCCTTTCCTTCCCCCTTTCCCATCTCTTCTCCCTCGTCCTTCTCCTCAGTTGATACTGAGCCTTCGGTGGCTGCCCCTCCTTCCAGAATATGCCCCTTCGGGATAGGCACTTCTGCAAGACCATAGAGCGCCCTGAGGAACATCCCGTGGCGGTGGGCCACGTCTCGGTACATGGACTCGATGGTCGCGTGTGTGCCATCGTAGCGGTGGAAGAGCTCGGGATGGGGGACCAGCCCCTGCATCATGTTGTGACGCGCGGGGTTCCCAAACCACCATACGGTAAGGGCGCGCCAGATGACGTCTGAGAGCTTACGCACACATGGCGAGAGTGCAGGTGGGAGGGGGGTGTCGCTCATTGCCGCACGGCGAACCTCTCGTCGTACGGCTGTGAGAGGGTGGTTCTCGATAACTGCCGCCAGCCGGTCTAAGTCCCGGTCTCTTGCCGCCTCAAATGTCCGTCTCCCTGTGATCCCCCCCTGTTTCATGGGCTCAGCCCCGTAGTCAAGTAGAAGGTGGCCATCGCAATGTGACAATCTTCATCAAGCTCCTTGTCCCCCTCCCCTGGGTGTGTGCATGCATAGTACAAGGGAGTGTTCATCCTGCAATCCTCTGAGTCAACGAACGCCCCCGCACGCAAAATGGCAGGCACAACGTCAACGTCTCCCAAAATAACCGCAATGTGGAGCACAGTCTCCCCCCAACGACCCCGTGTAACGTTCAGAGATGCGAGTGCGTCTGTATTGCTGCCTATGTCCTTCCCCTTACCCTCCCGCAGTGCTTCTATTGCGTAGGGGGGTACAGGATCGTGAAGGTCCGGGAGATCGTCAGGCATGGGCACGAAACCCCAACCTCCGTTGGGGTTCTTCGACAAGTTTGTGCAGATAAACTTGTGGCCTTTGCTTGTCAGCCTCCCAGTGGGTTTTCTGGCACGTGGCTCCGCAGTAGAATGCAGACTGGCATTGAGAACACTGCTTCATCTTGGAAACGCAGGCCTCAGTCGTGTCTTTCCAACACCACTTACACCGCACACTCACGGCCGGAGTCCAATCCTTTTCAACCCCATCTTCGACCTCCTCACTAGCCTCTTCATTCCTCTGCGTGACTTTGTTACTCAGATGCGCAGCCATGAGTACTGTATACGCAGAAGGGAGTTTGAGAGTGCTTCTGAGGATGTTTTCCCGGAAGTGTCTCGTCTCTGTGAATTTTGACGCGTATATATCTTAAGCTTTCTATCAGGAGAACAAACGAATGCAGACTTCAGAGGCTCGTCAGGGACAGTCGGCCGTCCTGCTCCATGTTTTTCAGATAGAAATTGAACAGTTGATCGAGAGTGCTCTTGAATGAAGTGGACTGTTTTAGTTTTGTCTTTGCCATTGAATGCATTGTGCTTTTATCTGACCTTATTCGTGTTGTGTTGCATGCAATGCTGCATGCATGCGCTCTGCACATGAGAGTGCGTGCGTGCATGCATGCATGGGCGCACATTGCGCGCCGAGGTATTTCGCTCTTTCTCCTTATATGTTTTTGTTTGTCATTGAGTATCATTGAGTTGCCAATCACTGAGTGCGGAACCGAAAAAGTTAGAAAAAGTAAGGAGTCCGACCCAACCAGAAGAGAGAGGAGTAATAATACCTGGAGTATTATTACTGCATTAAAGCCCATCGCTCCTTTGAGAGAAGGGAACGAAGAAAAATCGACCCGTTCAGATGGATGGAAGTAGATAGAAGACAGAGAGATAAACAAAAGTTAACAAAAGTAAACAAAAAAAACTGAATCTTTCAATCTTACTTTTATCATTTTCTTAATTCTTCTCCATTCTCTTTATCAAACTTTTTTTTTGAATCTTTAAAATTTATTCTTTACCTTTTTTATCTCTGTTTGACAGTAAAACCAGGAAAACAGCAGCCATAAAGAGGTTTTCTGTAGTTTTTTGATCTTGATCTTGTCATACGAGTGATGATAAATCAATAATCATACCCTGGACTGTACCTTTTCTCATACAACAAGAATTAAACGTTGTGTCTTGAAGAATAAAAAGATCGATTGAAAACGGCCTAAGAAAAATTCTAGGCGGGTCGCGGACCAGGGACTCGTGGTCTGATGCCTCAGTAATGATGAACATAAACTCTGTGCCATTTGTTTTGAGCGACCAAGACAAAACGGCACTAGTGCTTACATGTAGGTACCAATAAATCCCTCATCCCTCACCAAGCGAGCACTTCAGGGGATCTCGCGCTTAGCCTTATCTCTAGAGTTGAGTGATTGACGATCTCTTACATGAACATGGGCTGCTGGGAGCACGGCTCCAGTTTAGCAAAGCCAACTTCATTCATTCATTCAATACCATTTATTTTTATTTTGTTTGGTATGTGAGTTGTAAAACATATGTTTTAATTGTGGAGTGTTAATTTAAGACTAGATTTAAGATGATTTAACCTACTATGACTGGAAACGTTTCAGAGTCTTTCCAATTTCTGGAAGAGGCTTTGGAACAAATCCCAACCTGCACAGAACAGTCTGCGCTGACAAAGATTGACAAAGCAAAGAAAGTTAACGAGAAGAATGTCTTCCCCCCTTTGGCGCTAGTACAGGCTTCCCACGGGGAACAGAGAAAGCCACTGGCACTCCCCCCGTCGCAAAAGGAGAGTTGCAAGAAAAAAGGCTGCCAAAGGGAAAAGAAAGGCAACTTTTCTCTGCCTAACGTTAGAAGTATCCAGCTAGCTCTGGATATGGATGACGATGGCGCGTCATAGAGTTATCCTACGAGTAGTAATTTGATTTATGGGTAGTATAAGGCCGCATGCAATGTTACGTCCGACCGAACCAAACACGATCGACTGATTGGTCGATGAATAGAAAAATCATCAGAGAAAGCCTCGAAGCAGAAAACACTCGTCGTTTTCGAAGTCTTTCCATCTGGATTGACATGGAGCTGAACCACGACGAGATGTTGGGAGCAATAAAAAACCAATCGAGATTGGGAAGAAAAGAAAAGCGATCGATCGAGACCGGGTCAATTCAAAGGGACTTCGGAAACCTGGAAGGGGAAAAGAAAGAAGGAAGAAAGAAAGGAGAAAGAAAGAAGAAAAAGACTCCTAGAGACAGACACAAAACGTATGCAGGGCTGCTACAGACCAGATTGCCTCTCGAGGCACTCCCCTCAACCCTCCACTCGCTCATCCCGCATACACGAAGATCCCCCCCCCCCACACATAAATCCCCCCAAGAAGGAGAAAGAGAGGTGGAGTCCATCAGGAACGAGGGTGCAGGGAGAGAAAGGGAGATGCGGACAGACAGACAGACGGACAAAGAAAGAACGAAAGATCCAACGATCGGACCCGAGAGGGAGGGTCGCTGCAAATGCGACCTGACAGACACCCGCGGGCAAAGCCAAAGTCTGTCATCCCCCCTTTTTGCCTTCCTGCCATGCATCTGTCGGTTCCCTCTTCGAGACAAGTGAAGTGAAGCAAAGACCCCACAAAGAAAGGCGGACAGACGAGAGACAGACAGAGAGACAGAAAAAGAGATACAGAGATTTGTAGGCGACAGTATAGATAGATAGAAGTAAACAGACGAATAGAAAAATAGATGAAGAACACCTCTCCCCCACAGGCCTCCTTCTTCCCTTTCTTCTTCCACCGCTCTCTTCCCTGAAAAGCTCTCTCTCCCCCCATGTCTCGCTCTCACGATCACTTTCTCTTCCCCTTCTTGGCCTGCTTCCCGACCTGCAAGCACACCCATATGTTCATGCAGATACAAACAGGTCGTGTGCGCGAACATGTATGCAAGTATATTTGCTAGAAAAAACAAAAACCTTTTCAAAGATAGAGGTAAAAAGGAAAAGGGGAAGGAGGCGGTAATGAGAGACACTCATCGAAGGAGAAAGCGAAACAGGAAAAAACATACAACAAACACCACACAAAAGAGAGCAAGCAAAAGACTCACACAGAAACACACACAGAGAACGAATGGAATAGATGGAAAGAAAACCGAGGACAATTAACGGAAAGGAGAAGAGAAGAGAAGAGAAGAGACTGACCCCCTCGAATGGCGGGCTGATTTTTCCAAACTTTTTCCTCTTGTATCTGGTCGATCTGGGTTTCCTTCTCTTCTCAAAGGTGAACTCCTCTCTCTCCTCGGGATTTCTCAGATCCTGTTCCATATTCCAGAAGGAGCTGTTGTTCACACGCTTCGACTTGATCCAAGGTTCGATTCTCGTCAAAGCATCTGCCTCCTCCATGTCGTCACTCCACCAATCGAAATCGAGTCGCCCGTACTTCTGGTCTCCAACCTTCTTCATGATCTGAGACTCAATGTTCTCCCTCTTCTTGTGATAAGCAAACATCTCCTGCCATGAGTGCTTCGCCTCTCTGTTGCGGAAACGACGCCACTCTGCAAACGTAAAATGGTCAGCGACTCACCTCTTTATTTGCGTCTCGATGCAGCGAAATTCGCCGTCGTTTTCACGTTCATTGGGAATGGACAAAAAGGGAAAATGGACATCAACGAGCGAGCAGGTGGTAGCCACACGCGTGCAAACACGCACACACGCACACGCACACGCGCGCTCAAAGAGAACCAAACAGCGAAAGAAGCCGGAGAGACGCAGGGGTGAACGCAATGCCTTTCCTGTCAGTACACGGGTCCTGCTCATGGTCCCTCCAACATGCTGACCAAACGAAAGAATGGCGCGAACCAAGTGAATGTGTGTCAGACAGCGACAGAAAACATGTGTTCGAGAAACAGAAAGGGCAGCCGCAGCATCACCAACCCCCCCAAACACCCAGGTACCCACCTGCATTTGCCTTGATGAGTCTGGCAAGTTCTACCTCATCTGCCCTTCTCTGTTTGTCTTCCTTTGCCCACTGCTCGATCGTGTAGAATTGGTTCTGGGCCGCAAAGGTGCCCCCGTGGTCGAACATTTGCATACCCTCGGCAATCAGGGGAGCCATAAAGTCGTAAAAAGTGTCGAAGTAAACCTCTGCATACACACACACACACACACACACACACACACACACACACACACACACACAAAATAACATTAGATACCTTTCTGCCTGACTTGCCATGAGGTCCCATCATGTCTCTCTTTCTTTCATCCAACGCTATTTATAGAAATCATTTATTTCAAAAGATCACTCGCTCGCTCATCGATTGACTCGCTGGCTGAGAAGACTGACCGAACAGGTTTCGGTCGTCCCACTCGAGTTTGGTCTCATCGACCATCAGGAGGATCTTGTCGATCACCTCATCCCGAGTGATCGATTCTTTGCCTCCCGACAAAAATTTCCACATCGCAGACAACGCACCCGGATGGACCCCCTGTGAGCGAGGGAGACACGCAAGCAGAAGGAAGGACCGAGGGAAGGAAGGCACTTTCTGTCACTCAATAATGACTCAACCAAGCAAGGAAGAAAACGTGAATGAAAGAAGAAAAGGAAAAAAGGGGAGGAGAGAGAAAGAGAAAGGGCGGGAGAGAGAGAGAGAGAGAGAGAGAGAGAGAGAGAAACGGAACAAAGCGAAGATTACACAACCCGAGAACGACAGACGAGAAACGAACATTGCAACAATCATACAAAAAATCCATTCCAAGAGAAAGGAGGACAAAACCCGTTCCGTCCCCTTCCAAAGAGGCACTCAGTCTAAAATAGCAGAACCGCTTCACTGACTGACTTGCAGGTTGATTTCCTTGTTTGCCCATCGCATCACATCAGAGATAGGCACCTGTCCAGGAAACCTAATCTTTCTCTGTCCCTCCTCCTCGAGACCCTCATCCTCCTCAACCTCTTCCATGTCCCTGGCTGCCATATACGCTGCATGCACTCAGACAAACAAAGACATAGAAATGACAGAAATCACACAGACGACACACGAGCTCTTCACTGAGAGATGATTCATTTCTTCTCTCGATTGAAAGAAGAAAAAAAAAACACCAAGCGTCAACGCAAATGGAAGTCCAACACTCCAAACGATGACAACAGAAGTCCACAAAGCCCCTCATGCGGGGTACGTGCCCACCTTGCCACACAAGTTCGCCATCATTCAGGAATTTCTCTCCGTCGGACGGAAAGTAAAAGTTCCAGTCGTTGTCCACACGACGAAAGAATTCGTCCTTCGTCATTACCGGATCCCAAGGTTTCCTGCACGTACCCTCATCCGTCGATGCATCCACCAAAGTGGGTCAACACAGGTCAGTCGCTCTGTCTACATGCTGGTACGTGTATACGTATGGCAACCGTGCATGCATGCAGCCAGAGGGAGAGGGAGGCCTCGCATGTCCCCCCTTGCAATCGAGAGGAAGGATGGGGGGGAAAAGTGTGAGGAAGAAGTGATCCGATCCGAGCAGAGAAAGTCGAAAGGACAGAGGGAGGCTCGCGGCGTCGTTTTGCGAGCAACTTGATAGATCGAAAGGACTGATCATCAAAAACGAAGACAGATTGTGTGTGCGTTCTATTTCTTCCCTTCCGTGTCTCAACTCATTGTCAAATCGGACAGCAAGGCAGACTACACGTAACACAGACGGCGAGTTGGGCAGGCAGGAGGTACTCTGGCACATGGATTGCAGGAAGAGAAACGAGAGAGGGCTGTGCGACAAAAGCAAGCGCATTATCTTGAAAAAACACAGTGGCATGAGTGGTTTGTTCTTCTGAACAAGAAAAAGCCTCCATGAAACCCGGAAGGAAGCGAAGAAGAATTGGCATGAATGGATCGATCGATTGATCCATTAGTGGAGAAGGATGCCAATGAAGACTGATCGACGAATGCTGAATCTCTCTCTCTCTCTGTCTCTTTGTTTCACTCATTGACTCACTGACTGACTTTCCCTTGAAGAGCCTCTCTACGAACTCCCGTGGCCGTATTGAGTCGGCAGCGAGCGGGGGCACAGGGAAGGCCAGACGGCCAAACAGTTTGATCACCTCCCACCTTACGGGTGGTATCTGCACATACGAGACACGACGCACACAAGCACACGAGGCAAGCAAGCTTGACACAGCGGGAAAACGCACCCAGGACGAGCAGAGCGAACTATCGGAACGGAGCGAAGGCAGGGGGGGCGACGGGAACCATCCAACGGACGCACAAAGGCAGGTAACATGTGCACGAGATGCCTGATCATCTCTGCACCCGCACAAACAAACGACAGAACAGGATAGGGAACCTGTTTGTCTCGTCCTCTGAGAATCCTTGCAGTCCGCACTCAGAAAAAAGAAAGACCCGGCGATTAATCAGGTGCAGAGGGCAGCCGCGATGGCCTTTTTAGATGAAAGAAACAAAGATCTGAAAGAACTGATGATGGCCTGTAGTCTTCTGAGGGGTGAAGGAAGGAAGAGACACCGAGATGGAGTGAGACAGGCCGTGCACGGTGAGACCGGCAAGCAACCGAAGAAAAGAGACGGCAGAGTGACTGGAGGGGAATTCAAATCAACGAGAGTGTCCCTTCATCGATGACCCGGTCAAGTAAGCAATCCGAATGCACGTACATGTCGGCAAGGCCGGTAAAGAAACAGGAGAAAGAATGGCGCTGAGAGGAGACAGTTGGCGTTTCTCCACACATACAGAGCACAAAGAGAGACTGACCAATCCATGAGGAAGAAAATCACCCGTCAAGTCTTCTTTTGTGAGTTGGACATCTTCCCATGGAATCCCCTCAGACTTTGCTTCATCATCAAACTCGTCTTCTGTTTCTGCTTGCTTTCTTACAGTCTCCCCCCCCCACGACCGTCTTCGAGAGAACTCTCTCCCCCTCCCACTCTCTTGACGGTGTTGTTGCAGACTCAAAAGAGGCCCTCCGGAAGGTCGAAGAAACCCATCAGACCTCCAAAGCACTCCCAGAAATGTGAAAAAAAAGCAAAAAATGCTCATGCTGGCAATCACGAATCAGTACACTTAAAGGGGATCGGCTCTCTTCTGTGTGTGTTAATCAAACAACCGATGCGCCCATCCCGGCAACACTGTTACGTCGTCGGCCTTCCTTCACCGCACAACTCCTGCTTATCGAAAGTCCAAACAGTTGGAAGAGCTCGACGTTCCTGCCTGGTAGAGACTGACCTGCACTTTGGTCCACACGTACAGGGTCGTCGCATTCGTCGCCCATCCCAATTTACTTCCTCTTCATTGAATCTCTATGGTCGGCGAACGTCGGAGACAGATTCAGCAAGAGAGACACATGCAAGCATCATGCAAGCCTGCACTCTTTGAATGCATGTGGCGTCGACATGCGCGCCGCCACGTACGGCCGCGCGGCGCCCTGCATGCATGTCACGCGCCGCCGCGCGCGCGCTGCAGGCTATAGCTATATAGACCCCTACCCTTGAATTTTGCTATGCGAACGTAATAAAAAAATAAGAAAAAAATGTATTGGCTCACCAATACAGCCGTACATGCATCTGAGCTTAGCTCTGCCAGGCTCTGCCTGCAATCATGCTGCATCACATATCCTGAAATCAGTCTGTCAGTGTTCACTGTTCTCTGTTAAAATCAACTTCAGATTATTCCTCTTGCATCTGATAGATAATTTCAATCACTTTTTGGAGCATTGTTTGATAGTTTCTATAGTTTTCTGGAAAACTTCTGACGGTTATTTCGTGAAAATACCAATTTTTTGGGTCCGATTTCTCATGTGTTGCTTGAGATAAGAGTAGGGGGGAACAAAAGCTGGTTTCTGTTTTGGCGTTTCAGCCGATTACTTGGACTAAAAATGAAGTGACTGCTTAGGACATAAGCAAATGATGTTGCCTGCTGTTTTTTTGACTGTGTGGTCTTAATATTTTGTAAATCCAAACTCAGGTTGTTTGCCTCTTCTTTTATGGGACACACTGATAGAGATTCTTCAGACGTGTCACTCTTCTCTCCACTCTGTCTCTGTGTCCAAAGGAGATGGCGCCGTCTATGCAGTGATTGGAGAAACAGAGCAAAGAATCAAACGGATTTATGGCGGCTCAGGACTTGCCGATGATGATTTGTTGACTGCATCTGATGTGGTAGAGGTGCGAGTCTGGAGGAAGAAAAAAGAGACGGCTCCAGAGTGGAAATTCCATTTCAACAGCAGTAAACCAACTCCGTAGCTGGTTCCTCTAAAAAAAACTACAGTAAAAGTATTTGTTTTGGCTGTAGTTGCAGCTAGCAATTTATTGGAGAGTGAAATTGATTGGGTTGTAGTCCTCTTTCTTGCCCGCTGGATCGTGTATAGGAAGCCTTCCGTCAGTCTATCTGTGGAGAAGACTCCCATCCGTAGAGGCCCATGGGCTCGAGAGAATCTGGGGGCCAGTCTCTTCAACATATATTGAGAAGGCTATCCCTTCCATATTTAGTTCCTTTGACATACTTTTCCTTTTGATTTCACTACTGCAGGCAGTCGAGATTGAGGGACTGAAGACAGTAATGGAATGGGGTCCAGAATGGTGGAAGCAAATGATGACCGGAAGCAAGAATGAATAGACAAAGCGCCTTCCGCTATGTGGCTTCACATTTGCCGCCTTTGTTTCCGTTCTGGGGTGGAGTATTAGAGGTATGGGGGGTAGACAGAATGTACAGCAGAAGCAATCGATTGTGAAAAGGAAAGTGAGTCTAAAGAGGTCACTCTACTGAACGTGCCCTAGGAACGTGCCCTTAAAGGGTGGTCAGCCTAGGTGGTCGGCCCTTGCACGCAGGCATATACATCCGGAGTGTCAAGCCGCCCATGTCTATTGCTATCAGCCAAATACAGATTGTCTTAAGGCCCTTGTGAATCCAAAAAAGAGACGGGGGCCGATTGCAAAGAATTGTGGCTGCAAAGAAGGTCGATTAAAGAAGAAGTGTGTTTATTCAAAAGACTTAGTGCAGTCCCTAGATATAGCTGCTGCTCATCAGTCATGACTCGTATGCCTCTTAGTCATGAATCATCCCTCAAAATATTATTTCTCACAGTAATGATTCTTAGGCAGAAAAATGATTAATTGTAGAATAAATAGTCATGTTCAGTGGTTACGTCTTGAAGAAGTCTACTCATTCAGAGTCGCTATCTGGATGGAATGAAAAGCAATCCACTAGATTCAGAAAAGCAAATTGCATTCAACACAGAATTTAATCGACTCCATGAGGCGCGCGCACAGTGTAACACAATTGGTTTGATAAAATTCGGATTTCCGTGGTTCGCCTTGCAGCGGCGGTGCATACGGTGGCAGCTCACGCGGCTCTTTCTGAATGATACACTAATACTTCTTAACTCTCCCCCTCTATTGACTCAATCGATTTATGAGGGAGTCGACAGACTATCAATCAATGGAACTGCCCTTCAAGACTAAAATCTTTAGGCCATGTAATTTCGAGTTTTTTCTATTTTATAAGTCCATCAGCAAGCTGTTTACGTTCACCAGAAACATGTTGAAGCTTCACATTCATTCCACCAAGTTCTTGACAGTGTGTACACCACTTCAGAATTCCTGTCAATCCTTGTTCTTTCTTGCTGACACCTGACTCTGTCTGACCGAGGGAAGTCACACTGTCCGTGAACATACGCACACTCAGAGAACGAAACAGAATTCGAAGAGAACGGACAAGAAGCGGTAGTCTTTTCAGACCAGCGCGGATAGCAAGCAGCTCTCCACCAGGTGCTGACAATACTAGTCGCTTCTCTCTATGCGTGGCCCAATCAAGAATGTTAAGCCAACAACGCAAATTCCAGGATCGATCAGTAAGCTGGATTATCAAAGCAGATCGAACACTGCACGTCTTTTCCCTGAATCCACTGTCAACAAAGATTCGCAGTTTGGTATTAGAGACCGAAACAAAAACAATCTCTTTCGGGTGTGTTGCATGCATTCGGATCAAAGTGATGATGACAGCAAGATGTCTCTCTATGGGTATCTTACCAAATGCCGCTAACTCACTTGCTGCAAATGCCAAATCGAAACGAAGACGAGCGAGCCAGGCCAGACGACCAATCCATTTCAAGTAAGTCCCCTCCAAAATTATGTTAATCTCCTCCGGTTCTGGAGGAGAGAAGTCGCTCTCAACGACTACTCCACTTGCCTTTCCTTTTAGAAGAGATGAGAAAAAAACATATTCGTTCATTCCCTGAAAGATGCGATCGTCCGATCTTTTCATATCGAAGCCGACTTGCTTCTGAGACAAGTCAGTCAGCAACTGAGGATCGTCTATCTCAATTGGTCCCTCGCATGCAATCTTTCTAAGGGTAGCAAGAGGGTCGGCAGACGTGAGTGCGACATCGTCAACATGCTTGAAGAGTAAACCATCAACCTTCACATGCTTCACTTGTGTGATTGATGCGTCATCTTGTGTCGGAAGGGGAGGAAGAGAAAGACCAGAACGAACCAAAACAAAAGTACTTTCCATCAATTCAGTCGAATCAACACACGAAAAAGAAAATGAGCAAATCTAAAATCAAAGGCGCGTCTTTCAATCCATATGCAGCTGCTTTCAAGATGTAGACACCTCCAGCCTTCAGACCAAGATGAAGAGCAGCAGGAGGGAGCTACGTAGGCAATGCCATGCACACACTAATGCGTCCAACCGATGACGGGAGAGGCGCTTGAAGAAACGCACAAGTAATATCAGCAAAAGCAATCTCAGCCTGCTAGCTTATTGACAAAGCAAAAACAAAGAGAATGCGAATCAAAAAGACGGCTGGCGTCCCTGCATAAGTCTTTACAGTCCAACGATCGAAAAACTTATTGCCTGCCAAACATAGGCACGCTTTCGCTTTTCTCGTTGCTCCTTTCACAAATTTCCAAGTTAGAACCCAAATCAAAGGAATGATTGTTAAGAGGCTGACAGTGTACGTCTCGCTTCCTGCTTTTACCTCCTTTCCATACGTAGAGAAGCGCTCCCACTTCTCTATCTCTCTATCTCCCGCTCCGTCAAATTTCCCTTCCATCACCTTTTGTTTGTCTGCCTGCACGTGTGTCTTGTCTATCTTGTCTGAACTATCCTTCTCAAGACAAGAAAGCTTTCTATCAGGTCTTGTCTTTACTTTTGCTGCTGTCTGAACTCAGTGCCCATGACAAGGAAAAGAAAGAAGACGGGCAGTGCAGACATTCTCTTCATCAGATGAAAAGAAGTCGCGGAGACGTCTGCGATCATTCTGAAGAGAAGAAGAGTCAGAACTGGAATCGGAACTCTCTTCGCGAGACGCTGAAGGAGCCATTTTGGAGGAGTCAGGACCAAAAAGTTCCTCAAAAAGAGCAGAAAGGTCGGATCCTTCTGCATTCTCATCTGGCTGACCAGCAGGAGCATGCACTGGAGGATCAATCACCTGAACGATCGACTGAGGAATTCTCTCTGCCTCTCCGTTCTTTTCCAAATTGAAAGGATGCATCAGATAATCGGACTGAACTTTCTGAGTGTTGTTTCTATCTAGAAGCCCGAGTTCGTACCCTTTCACTTCCCCTCCCGAGTTTTTGTGAATGAGCGAAACAGAAATAAGACCAGTGGGTGTCTGAGACATGCAACGAACAGGGTGAAACACACCGTTCACAGAAACAAGAGCACAAGAAAGCGAAGAATCAGCAGAAAAATTAAAAGGATTTACCCCCCCCCCAAAAGC
>JAHBMJ010002597.1:0-14498 GCA_018398765.1 Chromera velia | reverse complement strand
CAAAGAGAGAGAGCAGGCAAGCCTGTGACAAGTTTCTTGGAGATAAATGGTGATGGGGGGCCTAGCCACATATGCACACGCGCTCTCTCTCTCTCTCTGTGTGTGTGTGTGTGTGTGTGTGTGTGTGTGTCCGAATGAAGGAGAAGTGTACGAGATTCCTCGATCAAGACGTTGTGGCAGCATGAGTGAGAAAGAAAAGGCATGCAGTTTCGATCTCTATCTGGCTCTTATCGGAACACCTTCCTCGCCCCCTTCCTGCATGGCTTCTGGCTCCTGCGCACCCGACCGTTGAGTGAATACCGGAGAGACTCCCTGCCTGCCTGCCTGCCTGCCTGTCTGCAGAGAGATTTGGAGATGGATCTGAAGGAGCACGTCGAAGCCAAGTTCAGGGTCAAGGTGCGCATGCAGCCGAATAACCCAAGAGTCGAAGTCGAGGGCGACACGCATGCGGTCGCCTTGGCGCGGCGGGAAGTGCAAAAGGTCCCTCCCTCTATGCATAGGGGAGGGAGCGAGATAGAGATAGAGATAGAGAGAACAATCGCCCATCCGTGGCCCCAAGACGACGCCCAAGGGCCCCGGCATGATGCTGTTATCTACCGCGCCCGCTAGAGGCCAGGTGGCCTTGTTCAACAGAAAGTCTCCCCGTTTCCCCTGTTTTGTTCTCTCTATGCTGAAAGTTACTCACTGTCTCTCTGTTGCCTTTCTGTCCTTCCTCCCTGATCGCACTCCGGTGCGGAGCTCCTTCTGTCCTCTGCCAGTTGTGGGTTGCATCGATCAAATTTATTCTTCTAAGCTCACTCACGCCTCTCTCTTTGTTTGCCCATCGCACACCATTCTCTGAATGCCTGGATTTGCTCCTTCCTTCTCGGATGAATGCCTGGACTTCCTTTCGTCCTCGTGCTGTGCTTGCCCACGCTTCTGACCTGTGTGTGTATGTGTGTGTATGTGTATGTGTGTGTGTGTGTGTGTGTGTGTGTGTGTGTGTGCAGATTCTGTCGTACTACTTTACCGACCGCTGCTGTCTGATCGAGATCCCCCCCCGAGCTGTTGACTTTGTGGCAGGAGAACAGGACAGGAAACTTGTGCGTCTCTGCGTGTGTATGTGTATGTAGGTGTGTGTGTGTGTGTGTGTGTGTGTGTGTATGTGTGTGTGTGTATGTGTATGTGTGTGTGTGTGTGTGTGTTTGTGCGTCCGTTACAGGTGGACGGGACAGGAAACCTGCATATCCGAGGACCTGCATCTTATCCACCAAACACAGCATTCACACAGATGGCAGGAGAGTAGAACACAAGGTGTATGCATATGTCTGCTGGTCGATCGTCTCTCTCTACGTGTCGAGTAACTTTGACAGTTGTGTCAGTCGTTCTGTGGTTGTGTCTGTGAGTTTGCGTCCCTCCCAGCTTGCTTTTGTTCTGCTTCGATCTCTTGCTTCTCTCCTTTCCAAACACACATTCCACCAAAGATGAATCAACCGCAGACACCCAAGCACAGAGAGTTTGCATCCCTCCCAGCTTGCTTTTGTTCTGCTTCGATCTCTTGCTTCTCTCCTTTCCAAACACACATTCCACCAAAGATGAATCAACCGCAGACACCCAAGCACAGAGAGAGGGAATGAGCACACACACAAGCACACACACACACATACATACAGAGAGAGAGAGAGAGAGACGGAGAGCAACCGATAGACAGACAGAAAGAAAAAGTGAGAGTGGCAAAGGAAGAAAGAATTGACAGTTCATTCGTTCCTCCTCAACCTCCCCCCCCCGCATGCATGCAGGCACGCATGCAGGGCAGAGACCTTACCGTCTCCCTTGACAGACACTCGGGAGATGGCCCCTCCTCCCCATCTCCTGCACTCTGGCTTTGTGGATTTCCTCGGGCTTTGCAGCACGCGTCTGCGAGGTCAGGGGAGGGAGAGAGACCCTAGGAGTTGTGATCTGATCTAATATGATCTGTGTGTGTAGCTCGGGAGGCGTCCAGCATGAGGGTGTGCATTCATCTATTGAGTTATTTCCCTTTCCGAAGAATGAACAAAGGGGTCGACATCTCCAGGCAGGCAGGCAGGCAGGCAGGCAGGCAGATTGATTTGAGGATGCGAGTGTCGAATGGCGTCCATTAGCGCGAGCGAATGAAAGAGGGAGAGAGAGAGAGAGACGGGGACTGCGAGTGAATTCGGAGACCGATCCTGAGAGGTTCCTTTCTTTCTTGATGCATGCATGGTGGTGTGCTCTTTTGTGTTCGTGCAATCGTGCGCGTGTGCGTGTGTGTCCGTGTGTGTATGTGTGTATGTGTATGTGTGGGAGTACCAGAAAGCATGTTCGCGTGTGGGTGAGTAAGGGTCTGTCTGTGAAGGTGTTTCTGAGAAGGCGAAAGCTTGTGTGTGCCTCACCCTAGGTCGTAATCGGGTGTGCGGTACATTTGTGATACTCCTCCTTTGCTGTACTCTTCGTTCTACTGAGATGGTCATGCATCTGCACACATTCTTTCTCGGACTCTTACACGTTTGATGATTCTGTCCTGACAGATGGCCGCGCAGCGCTATTTTCTTCCTTAGCCCTGCATCCACCTGCACGCATGCATGCATGCAGGGTCTCGGGAGACCTCGATCGGTGGAGGGAGACTCACGCTGAGGTGGAAATTCCGGATAGCAGAATGACAGGAAGAATCGTTGGACCGCGGTCGGTTTGTTTTGGTCTCAATCTGTAGATTAGTCAAAGACGGCAGCTACGGTCAACATGCAGAAAACACAGCGGCACAACTGTTTTGAAAGAGACGAAGATCCTTTGCACTCAACTGCCGCGGACGTACACCCTTCTTGTCAGGCAGAGAGAGTCAACACATGAACACAAGGACAAGCTTGCACATTGATTCATGGATGTTGGATGGATCTGACGGTCGGCTTTCAACAAAAGACACAAACAACCAGAAGCAGAAAGGAGCCATGTTCGCCAGAACGCAAGAACGAGGAGGGGCTCGTCCTGTCCGGGGGGGGGGAGGGCAAAGTCGCTGCGTGCGCTTTGTTTGTGCTTCTCATCTTCCTGTTGGTTCTCTTCTCTTTCCTCTCCACCCGGTTCTCTCTCTTTCTCTCTTTCCCCCTCCCGCTCGTATGTGTGTATACATGTGTGGGCGCGCGCGCGTGTCTCTGTGTTTAATATGTATATGTGTGAGAGAGAGAGAGTCACTCGGCTGTCGCTAAATACCAGTTCTTTTTGAAGCTCGCAGGAAGGGGCGAAGGGGGGGGAGAAGGGAGTGAAGAAGGCACCAGAAGAAGAGAGACGCCTCTCTCTCTCTCTCTCTCTCTCGTACTCGTCAAGAGAATATTCCTGCCTGTCTGGAAAACAAGACGCTCGACTTTCGCCTCTCCCTTTCTTTTATTCATGCATCCAGAGAAACGAAGGGTGCCCGGCCTGCTTGCCAGAATCGGACCAAGACACAAGGTGTCAGATGCGTCTTTTGTGTGTATCTTAGAGCAATGCCCCCCTCTCCCTCCCTTCCCAGCCCCCACCCCCGACTCTGTCTGTCTGTCTGTCTGTCTCTCTCTCTCTCTTTGTGTGTGTGTGTGTGTGAGTGTGAGAGAGAGAGAGAGCGAACGAGCGAGCGAGCGAGAGAGAGAGAGAGATGTGCGTGCCTCCGTGAGTGAGTGAATGTCTGTGTCGCTCTCGTGGTCTCTCGGTCTGTCCCCATTTGCATTTTTCATCGTTTCTGCGTCCGTGTGCCTCCCTCTCGATGCGCAGTGGTGACAACGTCCGAAGACTCCAGGAAGAGACCGGAGCAGACGTCGAGGTTGCAGGTGGGCGTGGCAGGCAAACACGGGAGAACGAGGGCATAGCTGACACAGACACACACACACACACACACACACACACACACACATACACCACAGAGAGAGGGAGAGCGAATCAATTAGAAAGAGATCGAGGATTCATTGTGATTCGACCTTGGCCTCCCCTTTGTTTCGGAGCGCCTCATTTTTTTTGTTTCTTCTTGCGTTGGCAGACACACAGATGGAGAGAGAGACAGAGAAAGAGCAGTGTAAGCGTCCATGCTCGTGGGCGTCCCTCTGCGCTCTCTCTCCCTCTGTGTGTGCGTGTGTGTGTGTGTGTGTGTGTATGTGTGTGTGTGCAGATGGTATCGTTCTGATTTCCGCTGAGGACCCTCGAGTTGTGGAATCTGCCCGGAGGAAGATCGAGAGGATGATTGAAGACTGGAGTAGGGGGGGGGGCGCCGGCGGGAGCCTGGGAGGAAAAGGGAGGGGGGGGCTCGCACATTTTCAGCATTCCCAAAACTGATAAAACCGGAAAAATCAAAGTTAACTCAGATGTTATTTTTTTGTCTCACTTTAACTTCCGCGGTAAGTCTAATCCAAAGTCTAATTTAATATGGCTTATTGAAACCCAAGGAATTTGAAGACAAAAAGAAATGATCATTAAACTCGGTTAATCTATGTATATAGTAGTCAACGCTTTAATCACAATAGAATAGAATCTGGGATAGAATTAATATGTTTTGATTGATTGATTGATTGACTAATTGATTGATGTTCTAAGTTAGCAGTAAGTTATCCTAAGGTCTGTTACTGGGCCTCGCCATACAAAACTGGGTTAAATTTACCATTGGAATTTAGTAGAATTTTGTCGGTTTTAGTGGAATTCACTTACCGAAGAATCCATTCCATTTAGTAAATTTTACAAACTTTGGCCGCAAGTTTGGCAGCTTTTAATTTTGGCTTATTTCTCTTAATTTCTCTCAGTATTTCTCACGATCTATAAAGTTAAGAACTTATAAAAACTCAAATTAGCAGTGTTTATGATTCTTAATTATGAAGCTTTATTAGATGTATAAAACTTAATGTGTGGAAATTTATGTTATTTCAGGTAATTTCAGGTTAGCTAGTAAAGCACATGTCACACACGGTAAGCATGGGTGGCTAGATCTAGGGCTAGATCGGTTAAACATAGCTAGAAACACTGGCAGAGCCGAAGTGGTGCCTAACCGGCTTTAACCACTGTAAACCACTGGTACTAAAGAAAAAAATAACGAAGCGTTAAAGGAGACATCAAATTCCTGTTTAATCAGCAGAATGCATGGTCGCCCAGTCTGCCTAGATGGTCGGCGAGATCGGACGAGAGTAGACTTTCATAACAAAACTATGTATGGATCGAGACCATCGCTTCGTGTTGGTCGGAACTTGCCAACTTGGTCCACTCCTGGTTGATCAATCCCTAATGAAGAGAAGAAAGGAAAAAGTTGCGCCATACGTTTAATTTAGACGCTGAAAGAGGGCCTCCGCTAGATCCATCAGCGAATGGACGGATGAATGTCATGGGAGGTAAACTCTGGATCGTCGTGAGAACTGAGGGCACAAGAGCAAACGAACTTGTCCAAATATCTCCCATCCCCGCCCGTGTCCCCCCCTCCCTCTCACACCAAAGCTTGGCCCTTCTTTTCTCTTCGTCCGTCTCTGGTCCTTCGAACTTTCATTCTGCCTTCCTTTGCACACTTTTACTTCCACAGTTTCTTCAGAGACATGTTCTTATCTGCATCCTTCTTCATCACCTTCGCGACTGCCATCTCGAAGTCCTCTTGAGTCACGTGGACGCGCCGCTCTCGGAGTGCAAACATTCCGGCCTCCGTGCACACAGCCTGCAGGTGAGGATGTGAGCAAGCAACCAGGCAGGCACACACAAGTAAGACACACACGAATCAATACGGAGACGGGCAAACACGGAAACGGTAACCGGCGACAGGGAGAGACAATCGAAGTCCTCTTTTGCAGGACCCAATTAACTGCGGGAGGGACATTCGTGTTGCAGGGAGATGGGAAGAGAAGAAGCTCGTCAGCAAAGCATCCGATTGGTCAAGAGCAGAAGAAAAAAGAGGAAAACGACTGGTCTCAAGGTGGGCAGGCAGATAGATACACCGGGCGGAAGGCAGCGAAGCATACCTTGTTCTCTGCCCCAGAGCTCCCATGCATGAGCGAGGCGATTTTCCGCAAGTCGATTCCCCGCATCAGGTTCATTTTACGGGAATGGATCCTCAGAATCTCCAGACGTGCCTGCAGGCGCATACAAGAAGGAGTCAAAGAACGGACTCAGGGAGCGAGGGAGGAAGGAGGGAAGGGAGGGAGGAGGAAGGAATCAAGTAAGCAAGCAAGGAGAGAGGACGGAGAGAAGAGGACCCAATAACATTCATTCATCCATCCATTCCCCCGTGACCGACTCTCGTTGGACTTCAACGCCCTCCCTTCAAAAGAGTCTCTCTCTCTCAACGGAATGCTTCTTCAAATAAATTCTTTCAACTTTCTTGATTCCTTCTCGGGATTTTTTTCTTTCCTTCTCCTTAAGTCGTCAGTCAGTCAGTCAGTCAGGCAGGCAGGCAGGCAGGGAGGCAGCGAAAACGATGCAGCGAAGTATTCACTCGTTGCACATGAATGAATGGACGTCATGCATCATCATCGGGCCATGGGGATGCATGCTGACTCAAACCCTCGCCTTACTCCAGTAGTTACTTGAAAAAGTGACCGCCCCACTCACCCACCCACCCATCCACTGACTGACTGACTGACCTCTTCGCCAGGGTTCGGAAATTCAATTTTCCTGTCGATGCGCCCCGGGCGGAGGAGCGCATCGTCGAGAATGTCAATGCGGTTCGTAGCCATGATCACCTGCAGGCAGGCAGGCAGGCAGGTAGACATGCGAGCATGCGTGAGGAAAAGAAAGAAAAGAAAAACAAAGAAGGAGACACGGAAAGGTGTGAGCTTGGAAGTCATGAACGGAAGACGCACGAGAAATGGACTTTTGTTTTTTTCTGCTCTTTCTAACCCATCGACCTTTTTTATTTCACATTTCACGCGTCGTCATGCACTCTCTTTTTTTCCCATGGGGGGGGAACGGGGGGACCACAGCCGATGCAGCAGACTTTCTCTCTCTTGTTTGCAGACACAGGTTTCAAGACATCAGGTGGGTAATTGTCCTCCTCCACCTCGCCTTCTGGCTCATTCCAATTTTCCCTCTCAGACCGGACGCACATACACGACACACTGACGCACTCTCTTTCTCACTGCGTGCCGTTTTGTGTGCATGTGTGTGTGTGTGTGTGTGTGTGTATGTATTAAGGAACAGGCAAGCAGGCAGGTAGGCGGGGGAGCACGTACACGTGCACCGAACGAAAAACCTCATCGAGCGATAGGCACACACACAAACACACACACACACACACACGCACACACACGCACACACACACGCACACACACACATGCACACACACACATGCACACACACACATACACCGAGGGAGGGAGAGACGGAGGGAATGCAGATAGAAAGACACACAAATCACCCCCCTTCTCCTGCCCCAAAACGGGCGGACGGAAGCAACCACCCATGCACCCACCCATCTACCTTAATGTTCTGAGTAGACTCGAATCCGTCCAGTTGGTTCAGGAGTTCCAGCATCGTCCTCTGCACCTCAGAGTCCCCCCCCTTCTCCCCCTCCTGCCTCTGACTGCCGATGGAGTCTACCTCGTCCATGAAGATGATCGACGGCGCGTGCTCTCTGCAGACAGACAGGCAGTCAACGATGGGACGAGTGAGTAAATGGACGATGGATGTCTCCTTCAATCCTTTTTCTTTCAGGATCGACCGACCTTTCCTTAGACTGCTGCTGTGTTTCGCCTGGTCTCCTCTCCTTTCCTTTTCGTGCTCTCTCTCTCCCTCTCACTTTCTGGATCAAGGATGCATTTGCACAACCCGGGAAAGAGTAAGCGGAGATTTGGGGTGGGGGGGTGGGGGGGAGGATACATGTGGTGGCCGGATGGCAATTGAGCTCGACCCCCATACACTCTGCTCATCCTCTCTGGGCGCCCCATCGACTCATGCACACGTCAAAAGCAAGCAACCACTACAACAGGATGCAAAACGAGGAAGGAGCCAACCAACCGCAGAGACTGACGAGGGCGAACATCAATGCAAAAACAGAATTAAGGGGGGAAAGAGGAAGAGAGAAAGCGTAGGGAAGGAAGGCAAAAGAACACAAAAGAAATCACCGACAGACCGACCGAGCCATGACGAAAAGCTCTCGAACCATTCGGGACCCTTCCCCGATATATTTCTGAACCAGCTCACTTCCTGCAGACAGACCATGTTGGTATATGTTCCTTGCTTTCCCCTCCTCCGCTTCATGTACACATTAGACAAAGAAGCAAGCAAGAAAGAAAGAAAGTACCAAGAGAGCAACAAAGCCGCTCAGACAACGTGGGCAGGTGGCACAAAAGAAAGACAGACAGACATACCATCGAAAAAGAAAACGAAGACAGAAAGAAAATGTATCATCCAGGAGTTTCTTGTGCTCTCTCTCTCTCTCTTCCTTTCGCCCCCTTATTCTCCTCCCCCCCCCTTTGTGTCTCTCATTCTTTCTTGAAACTAGGTACTGAATAGTTGGCTCTGGCCAACGTTATGCCCCCCCCAGGTTGGGGGTTGTGTGAGGACGGACCAGAATCGTCCTAAGAGGCCTACATGCATGCATAAGTTTTTCTTTCCTGGTCTGTCCGTCAGTGGCTGCATGTGCAAAGATGGATTAGTGCATGTGATGGAGGCTGCGTGGAGACTGCCTGCTTGCCTGCCTCCCTGCAGGGGCGACTGACTGACTGACTGACCAGACACGCGAATGAAGCAACAGTCTGTGTGATGAGCCACAGCACGAGCAAGGAGGGTCTTGCCGGTCCCTGCAGGGGAGGGGAGAACATGAGGAGGGAGGGAGAACGTTCAGCGATCAGGGATCAGCAGAAGTGGGGAGTCCCTGAGTGGTTTTACTTGTCCGCCCCCTGCAGTGCGAGAGAGAGAGAGGGAGCTCTGCATGGAGAGAAAGAAAAGAAGAAATGTGCGTTCCGCGCCCTCCCTGGAAAGTCTGCCTGCAGGCGTTCGAACGTGCACTCACTCACTCACTCACTCACGTGGGCTGAATGAACGACGCGTCAGTCAATCAAAGTCAAAGTCGGGGATGACCATCACACACATCGAACATTGAAACAATCAAACGAAGGAAGGGCCGAAAAGCTTTTACGGGAACACAAGCCGGCAAGAAGATGCCCCTCTATCTGTCTGTCTCTTTATCTGTCCGTGTATGGAAGGAAACATCTCACTATCTTCTACCATCTGCTCCGAACCCGATACAGGTGCTGATCAGAGTGTCAATACAACGCATTAAACAAAAAAGTGGGAAAGAACAGACAATCGGTCAAGTCTTCCTGCTTTCCACCTCCAAGCATGAAGCGTTGCGAAGAACAAGACAAACACACAAAAATTCGCAAATTGAAAAAGAAAGGAATGAAGCAAAAGTAACCAAGCAACACCGAAACAGCATCCACGCGATTTGGACGCGTCTGGAGGGGCTCATAAAGAAAACAAAAAAAACAGAAAATGAAGACGGGCCTCTCGTGGCAAAGACAATGCCACACAGACAGACACACAGGCTGGGAAAGAAAGAGAGCAGTAGGCGAAGATACACAGAGTCTGTTCCCCTCCCCTTCTCTCTCTGTGTGTGTGTCTGTGTTGAAACACCTGACTGGTTGACCTGGGGGTCCATAGAGCAGCACTCCCTTCGGCTGTTGAATTCCCAGAGCGTCGAAGATCTCCGGGTGTTTGATGGGGAGCTCGATGACCTCCTTCACCTCCTTCACCTGCTGCTCCAGCCCTCCGACCATCTGCACACTCATTCACTCACTCACACATACTTTCTCCCTCTGTCGCCCTCTCTCACAAGAGGTCCCATGGTTTCGTCATCCTCTGACAGGAATGCAGCCCTCCCTCTAGACGGAGGGAGAGACGGGGCGATCGTACGTTTTTCTTTCTCGTCCTTTTATTCACTCATACATGCAGAGTCACTTCCTTTTCACGGGCTTGGGAAGTGCTCTTACCGGTACACAGACAAGAGAAACAGGCAGGCAGGCAGAGTAGTGAGACTCGACAGAAGGAGAGACCGTCTGTCTGTCGGTCAGTCTATCAGTCAGTCTCACAGACTGAATCTCTGTTTCCTGCTTTCCATCTTTGGCACGCACACTGCAGCCTTTCCTCAAAGCAAACGGCCAAATGTTTCCTTCATTTCTTTCCACACACGCACACACACACGCCCTCGTCCTGGTCTTTGCACTCGTACTCGCCCACACACCAGACAAACACCGGGGATGGATCTTTTCTTGTCTGGTCTTTCCCGCCCCTTGGAACAAGCCTGCCTGGCCACCTCTCTACAGCAAAAAAAAAGAGCGCAGTCAGTTGAGTCCTCCCTCCGGAAGGCGAACTACAACGGGGCTGTGAGCATTACTTGTACAGAGTATATGAATAGAAGGATGCAGATACATGAGTAGATGTGAAGGTTCTCTCCTCCAGACCCCCTCACCCACCCACCTCGTAAGTCGAGTCGGGGACCTTCTCGACTTTCATGAGGGACACCAGAGGATCGATCTTGGAGGGCAAAATTTTGTGAAGTTTGTACGAGTCGTTGTACAACGCAACTCTGCATCCATCCGTCCCGCCTCTCTCTCGCACACACACGCACACACACACACCCACACAGGCACACACAGAGAGAGAGAGAGAGAGAGAGAGAGAGAGAGAGCGTCAAAACAAGTGAAGAAAGAAAAGGGTGACTGATGCTGATCTTCAGAAAGAGAAGGGTAAAGCAGGGGCGAGGAGGGTTGGACAGACGCATACACGAAACAAGCTCGAGAGTGTGAAAGCAGGGCTCATTGTAGTAAAAAAAGAAAAAGGACGGATTGCACGTCGCCGGTCTCTAGGGGGAAATACGTAGGGGAATGAAAACGGCAGGCGCTGAGGTTAGTCTTACATCTTTTCAGGACACGGAAAGGACCTGTCAGTAAGGGCGGAACGAAACAAGAAAGGCAGGCAGACCGGCACAGAAAGACTTTTGACTGATAGGCACGGAAAGAAACTCAGAAACATGCATGCACAGAGCAGAGAGGGCGGAAGGAGGCAGCAGCTGAAGAGAGGCAAAATAAGCAGCAAATGACCAGACACTGCCATGCACCCGCCCACCCACCCACCGAGTAGCAGGCGTCAGTCCAGCGACGTCGATGTTTTTTTCGATGTCGACCACGTACTTCCCTTCCGGGTTCACCTGCATGCATTTTACCCGTGGGCTTCTAGTCGTTCCTTTTCTTCGTGTCCTGTTTCTTTTCTATCGCAAAAAAAAAAAAAACAGGCTCTTGACTGCGTTTTTTTTTTTACCTGCATGATGTCGTTTGGGCGACATTAAATTTTTGTCTTTATCCTTTAATCACATCTTTCTTTCCTTTCTTTTTTTTTCTTCTTCTTTTCTTCCTTTCTTTCTTTCGTTCCCAGCAAGGCAGCAGGTACCGACAAACTTTTCTGCCCGCCCTTGCCTTTCCTTTTCTCCACCGATGCCCTCTCCTCTCCTCTCTCGCCCTCTTCCGGAGCCCCCTTAAAGAGAACAAAAATGGAAACCCTCTCTCGCCCTCTTCCGGAGCCCCCTTAAAGAGAACAAAAATGGAAACCCTCTCTCGCCCTCTTCTGGAGCCCCCTTAAAGAGAACAAAAATGGAAAACCTCTCTCGCCCTCTTCTGGAGCCCCCTTAAAGAGAACAAAAATGGAAACCAGCACAAGCACATTGATTGGCACAGACACAGCTGGATGTTGCAGAGAAACCTTCTACAAGCAAGAGGGAAGGGCGAGAGAGAGAGAGAGACCCACCAACCTACCTACCTTCACAAGAACTTTATTTTTGCCCATCACCTTCACGACCTCAGCTACATACGACCCTGGCTCCAGAAGGTGTTGCAACTCCTCTCGCAGTTCTCTCACTGAAAAGGGGGGCGGGGGGCAGACAGAGAAAAATAACACAAATGACACACACACACACACACACACACACAGAGGAAGACATGGAAATACAGAGAGCATTACTGCAGCTGGCTCCTCCCAAGAGAATCAACGAAAATAAAAACTGCACGCACACTCACAGATCCACTGCCTCTCAAGGGCAATTGCAAAGAAAACAGAAGGGAAGCAGGGGGGTGCGGGTGGCGAACTCGTTTGTCTTAGCGTCGAGGGGGGTTTGAAGAGAGCGGGAGTGGAAAAGAAAGGATGCAAAAAATGTTCACGTACAACAAAACGTAAACCAGAAAAGAGAGGGAAGGAAAAAACAAAAACGTCGAGGAGGGAAGGAGAGGAGGGGAAAGGAAAGAAGAAATGGAAGGACGAGAAGAGGAGGGGGCAGGTAGAGGGGGGGGGAAGGGGGGGGGAGAGCGGTAGAGAGGGGGGACGGGAGGAGAGGGGAAGGGGGTGGGAGGGAGGGAGGAAGGGAGGAAGAATGGATGGGTGGGAGAAAGAACGGGAAGAGTGTGAGGGGAAGAAAAAAGAGGGGACAGGACGCGCACAAAAGAAACGATTCAAACATCTCGATATTACAGCTTCCCTCCCAATCCCTCGTGACCACTCCGTCAGAAAGTCCCTGCTCAGTTCCACTCACTGAGAATGCCCCAGGTGGATCTCTTTTTCTTTCGCGAGAGAGGGGAGGAGGAACAGTGTGTACGCAGTACGCCACAGAGAAGAAAAAAGATGATGCGAAAGCAAGCGAACAGCCAGAAGGAGGCATACGTGGTAGAAAACAGCCCATGCATGCCATTAGTGTAACTCGACCTTTTGAGTTCAGTTCATTCCTCTGAGCCTCCAGTCTCCTTTTGTTCTGAAGCTTTTCGCTGATGATCACTTCGAGCTGCTCGATCTTCGCCTCATAATAGGCTTTGATCCCGGTGGATGGCTTGAGAGACTGAACAGCAGCAGCCGCTGCCATGCTGACCACGATAGTTCGTGAAGATAATGCACCAGGGGAAAAAAAGACAGAGAGGAGAACAACAGAGCCGAGCTTTTCGATATCTTCTCCACAAGTACTTTAGGCAGCCTGAGTGTTTGAGGCTGGGCGGTACAGCTGGCTTCTCAAATCCGTCCCTGTGAAAATCTATGACTGTATGTACTAATATATGCATGAGCAACTGAGACAGTGCGCTGACTGCATACTGAATATATCGATATTACTGAATGTTGAGGATCGATCATTCAATGCATGTCTGTGGAGCTGTCCAATACGTCTCCTACCTGTATGCCTGTAGCCCAACAACCATGCACGCTACGCTCTCCGGGGCCATGCTTGATGGCCCCGGAAAGCGAAGCGGGGGGCACTTACAAAACAAAAATACCCCAGCTTAGTCTTTCGCCAAAAAAAGGCCCCGGAAATTAACTTCGGCGGAAAGATCCCGCCCAAATGGTCCAGAAAAGCGTGAACCCGTCGCCGTGCATGCGTGCGTCAGATGGGTGGCCCCTGAAAGCGACCCGAAAGGCTGAATTTGCGCCGTGCATGCGTGCGTCAGATACCCCCGGGCTTTTTTCCCGGCGGAGGGGGGATTCCGCCGCAATTTCCGCGGCTTTTCCCGCGGGGGGGGGGGCGGCGCGACCGCCCGGTCGTCTGGCCGGCGTGCGTCAATCATGCAGTTCTTATTTTTCTTGCTTTCCGGGGCCGTTCGCAAGCTTGCTTGCGTCAGATGAATCATGGATTCAAATGCATGCATGGATTCAAAAAAAATGTAAAAAAAATGATGACTACTGTTGCCAGACTGGGCTCAGACTGGCTGAGAGTTTTCTTTGATTTTCTTTGACGGCCCCACTGCCGCCCCATGCAGGCCCATGCAGGCCCGAGCATGTGTTGATATACAGGGGAGAAGTGCAGTTACAGTGGACAAAGAGGGAGAGAGATGGGCACATGATCTGGCGCATCTTTTCATAATGAGGTGAGACGGGGCTGGATTTCGCACAGGTTTGTCTGAGTTTTCTCGTATCCTTTCCTCTGAGTCTCTCCATATTGTGGAGCTTTTCTGTATCATTTTCGTGTTCTTATTTTCCTGTCTCTCCGCTGCTGTATTCTGGCTTCGCCTCTTTCATTTTTACTCACTGCTCCCGGGTTTCAAGCCCTTTGCGGGTGAAAGGAACACTGACAGAAGATATGGAAGGGGCAGTGAACTGGTTGTTCTCTTCCGTTGGGTCCTCTCCAACTTGTTCTGCTGAGGCAGGCACCAGACAGAGACCTCTTGAGATGCCCTCTCGCGTGAAAAGCCTTCTTCTCAATCCCCTGGAGAGTTTACAGAAGGCGTTCATTGGAAGAGACGGAGAGCAACGAATTGTTGGGCAAGGCCAACAGAGAGACGGTGTCGAGAGGTCCTCCCTGTTGCCGTCTCCTCCAGGAGTCCCAGGGCGACAAAACGGCGTGGAGGTCGATGGAGGGGCCGCGGGAGGAGAAGGCAGGAGCACAGTGAGGCAGGTGGCTGCCTCTGTGTGGGTGCGTGAATTCTCTGCCCCTGCAGGGAAGCACTTCTGGTTCAATTGCGAAACCAGAGAGGTCCGGTGGACCCCACCCCATGCAGGTCTGTGTGTGTGTGTGTGTGTGTGTGTGTCATTTGTGTTATTTTTCTCTG
>JAHBMJ010002596.1:6384-18671 GCA_018398765.1 Chromera velia | reverse complement strand
AATGCGATCATGCTACTTTCGAGAGAGAGAGCAACACATCTTCAGTCAAAATGCTGGCTTATGTTTGTTCCCCCCTGCTCATAAAGTAAGCAACACATGAAAAATCGAACCCTAAAAGTCGACATTTTTACGAAATAACCTGCGGGAGTTTTCCGGAAAAGTCAAGAGACTACAGAACAACACTTCAAAGAATCAAAGAAGCCGTCTATCATCTCTCACTTCAACAATTCACACAGAGAAGAAAGCAAACTCTGACTGAGTCTGATTGGTTGTCAATGCATGTACGCATGATTCAAGCATGGCGGGTCCCTGGCGTATAGGCCCGGGCCCTGGCACGAGTGCTCTGTATTGGAGGCCCGCACATTTTTTTTTCCCATAGCAAAATTCAAGGGCAGGGGTTTATATAGATATAGCGTTGTTGTGTTGCTTGCATGTATGGATGACCCCTCCACTCTGCTCTCCCCACTGAGCAACATGCACTGTTGCTGCAGTGTTGCAGAACTGTTGGTCAGCTACAGCGACAGCACTGGCGGCCTCTTTCAGAATGCATGGTTTCTCGCCTGCAATATATTAATATAGACTTCCCGTCAAGTGATGCACATCTCGGCACAAAACCCACAGTCGACTGTGAGTGAACAGCTTGCAAGATTCATCCTCATTTGCATGAGGACCGAGTGCTGCATCGTGGCAGTTTGATCGACCTTTCAACTTCGATCAGCTGGATCTATCCGTTCCTCTCCAGTGGTGACCACTTCTATCGGTCACCATCCAAGATGAAACGCATCGTCGCGACATTCTCTCGCTGTACCTCAGGCCGTGTCCTTTGCCCAGTGTCCACTCTTTTGAACAGGCCTCCCGTTGTCTCGTTACACGAACAGGGGAGACACAGTAAACAGTCCCGCAACAATCAGAAGTCACTGTGGGAGGTTCAAGCCCTGCGTCCAAAGGGGATTTCACGGGGTTTTCATCATGATCTTATCATGACCGGTTTGAGATGTTGCCTTCCAAGGCATGAACTGCCTCTGACCATTCGAGACACAGTTCCCGCAAAGACTAACGACGACTGTGCGCGCCAGCATCACGCTATGCCCTTTCAGCCTCTAGACAGTTGTCAGTCCCGAACTTTTTTCACGACTACTGGCGCAGCTTTCGATACGAGAAACGGCCATTTCACCATTAAACAATCCGTCTATGCAGTCCTTCAGTGCTGCAGGGGGGTCTATTCAGGAGCTTCCGCTCCAATCTGTTACAGTGTGGAAGCCCCCGCAGGTGGGGAGGTGGCATGTTCAGGCAAATTCGCATGTGAGAGCAAGTCCGACTTTTCGACTTATGTTTTGTCCGCAACGGACGGATTGAGTCCAGCCGTAGGTCAACTAAAAAGGGGGGGAGAGGGTTCTGTTGCGCGGCCCGTTTCTTCAGATCGTCAGGAAGAGCTGCCTCCCCCCTCTTATGCGGGGAAAGTTGACAGTCGAAGAAGGCGTCTGTGCCCGCACGGGAGAGAAAGGTACGTGTGCAAGGAGTGCGGGGGCAAAGGAATTTGTGAGCATGGGCGGCAACGGAGGCATTGTAAAGAGTGTGGTGGGAAGGCTTTGTGTCAACACGGTCGGCAGCGCAGCGATTGTAAAGAGTGCGGCGGTACATCAATTTGCGAGCATGGACGTCGCCGTTCTTATTGCAAAGAGTGTGGGGGGAGCGGCATATGTGAACATGGTCGCCAACGCCGCCAATGTCGAGAGTGCGGAGGAAGCGGACTGTGTAGACACGGCCGGCCACGCTCGAAGTGTAGAGAATGCGGTGGCGGTAGTTTTTGTGAACACGATCGTTTGCGAACAAGATGTAGAGAATGTGGTGGTGGCAGTTTCTGTGAGCATGGCCCTCGGAGAAGTAATTGTCCCATATGTCAGAGAGACAATCCCGTTTTTGCTGCAAGGCAAGCACGCCGAAAGGAGTTTGTTTTTCGGTTGGCACACACAGTGAGGACAACCGTTTGGCGATGTTTCCGCGCCGTCCGAGGCGGCACCCCCCCATCCGAAAAGAAGAAACGCACCAACGAGTACCTCGGTTGTTCGTTCCCCGGTCTCAAAGCCCACCTCGAAAAGAACGATTTCCACGGCAACCCCGGAATGTCGTGGGAGAATTACGGGCGTTTGTGGCACGTTGACCATATTGTGCCCATTCAGTATCGGGGGGCAGACGGCCAGAGACCAGATGCAGAGACCCAAATTGCCCGTCTCCATTTCACCAATCTCCAGCCCATGTGGTCAGGGGAGAACCTTCGGAAGGGTAACAGGTTCATCGGCAAGCCGCCCCCCTTTGTTCGTTTTCCACCACATGCCTTTCCCAGCAATCCTGATCACTGTCCTTTTCCAACCAAGCCCCAGCACTGCGAGGGGCAACCGAGCAGCACTGCGTGCCGCCCCTTTCAGAATTCTCAAAAACGATGCTTACATTCGCTGACTGTTTCTGCTCTTGTCTGGAACGGCAGTCGCAAGTTTTTCAATCAACGCACTTCCGCCTTGCCTCTGAACGGTGGCACGGCCCTTTCCCAGTCGGGCATTCCGACAGGAGTCCGACCACAGAGTAGATCTCTGTCTGTCCTTTTTACCCCCCTCTCTGTCATCGATAGAGAGACCTTGGTTCGGAGGGACACCCCTCCTGGGTGTGGTCGTGAGAAAGAGGGGCGTCCGGTGGCAGCAGCGTCTTCCAGAGCCCCTAAGAGGACAAGCGGCAGGCTGGAAAGGGAAGCCGAAAAGACAACTGTTGGAGAGTCAATGTCAGACACACTTTCCAAGACTCATCAGTCTCAGACTTCGTCCAAGAGAGCTCGCTGCCCTCACGGGAGACATCGGTATGACTGCAAAGAGTGCGGCGGGAAAGGTATCTGTGAACATGGGCGGGTCAGAAGGACATGCAAAGAGTGCGGGGGATCACAGATCTGCGTCCACGGGCGCAGGCGCTCAGTCTGTAGAGAGTGTGGGGGAGGATCAATTTGTATCCATGGACGGGAAAGGTATTACTGCGTAGAGTGCGCTGGCAAAGGAGTGTGTGAACACGGCCGTCATCGTGGCAAATGTCGCGATTGTCAAGGCAGCCAGATATGTGAACACGACAAGCACAGAAGTCCTTGTGCAGAGTGTCAAAAAGACAACCCTGCGTTTGCAGAGTTGAGGCAGCGACAAAGGGATGCACAGAAGGTTCGCTACAGAGACGACACTGTTTTTCGGTTGAGTGTCATTGCGCGTGCAAGCGTGTCCAGGTGTCTCCGAGCCATACGAAAGGGGCGAACATTTCGATCAGCTTCAAAACGCACCAATGAGTACCTCGGTTGTTCTTTTCCCGATCTCAAAGCCCACCTCGAGAAAGACAACTTCCACGGGAACCCCGGAATGTCATGGGAGAATTATGGGAGTTTGTGGCACGTTGACCATATTGTGCCCATCATGTATGTTGGCGCTGATGGTCGGAAGCCAGAGATGGACACACTGGTTTCGCGTCTCCACTTTTCAAATCTTTGGCCGATGTGGTCAAAAGAAAATCTCCGGAAAGGAAATAGATTTGTAGGAAAGCTGAGAACAAGATAGAAAACAGCACTTTGCGGCTGTATTAGTATAAAACGGTAAGAAGCATGAAAATCACTTTGGGATTATTGTTTTAGGAGGCCAATTTTCCGAATATTAACCCTATCATATCAACCCCCCTGACACTCCAGTAAACTTGAAACGCCGCGCCGTAGGATACCGTAGGTGTGGCCAGACTTGAAATACCTGCGCCGCAGGCGCGGCCAAAATAAAGTATACTTGAAACTTTTTGTGGAAGGCGCAGATACTCTTGAAAGAACCATGCCGCAGGCGCGGCCAGCATTAAAAAATCCATTTCAAGACAGACTGGAGTATCAGGGGGGTAATCATATCTTTAAGTTATTTAGTTTAATATTCACAATATAGTCAAAAATTTAAAGTTATAGTTTGGTAACTTTGGTTGATTAAGATATGAAATACACTAGGAAATACATTAAAATAAAGCCTAAAACTTTATAAAACTTTATAAATTGGCCGGTTCAAAAATGTTTCAAAATAAGATTTTAGAAAATCAGATTAGTCCCAAACTAATACATTTTTTACACTTTTTTACTAACCCATTTTGGATCAGTCTAAATGCAAAACCAAACCTAAAGTTATATTTTGATTAATCCATATAAAATATATTAAAATAAAGCTTAAAAACGGATTTCGGACGTTATGTTCCATACTTGACACCTTCTAAAAGCTTTTCGTACCTTATAAATCGGCTGGTCTAAGAGTGGACCAGGCACTGGACCTGAGTGGTCCACAATGGGATTTTAGTTCAATTTAGTAGTTGAATTTATACCGTTTAAATTGTATGTTAACCAAATTTGGGAATTTGAAAATACATTGTCAAAAACTTGGTCCAATTTATTTGATCAAACTGTAAACACTGGCATTGTTGCTCAGCAATCACTTAAGATTCATCTTTGTATCTATTTCCAGATCTACCTAGAAACTTCTTCTTATGAAGGAAAAAAAAATAATACAAAGAGCATCCCGTGATCGAAGTTGACCTAACTTCGATTCCTTCGAGCTCTCCTGACTCAAAAGCTGCAGGTTAGTACTATAGTCAGTCTTGTTAATCAATTCTTTCATTTTGTTCGACCATCTTTGCCTGTCATGCTTGTATCTATCTTTAAATGCATCTTCTTGTTTGAAGTTCCCGTCTCCATTCACATCTCAAGTTGATGACAAACGGGAAGGGAAGAGGAGAAACGCATTGGGTGGGATCCTCCAGCCATGTTTTTTTTCCTATTCCAGCCAACTGTACACCTTCAACCCCCCAATGCTGTCTCAACGCTCTGTCTGGTCAGAGCCGTACGCCAGTTCCCGCATTCGCCTATGCACGCGCTGTTCGTCTGCCCTCAAGGTGAACTCCTGAAGGAGGAAAAGCTTGAACAGCACGTCCTGCAGCGTCGGAAACGTGCAGTAGGACTTGAACAGCCACTTGTGCCAGGAGTGGAGAGACAGCGTCCGGTCCTGCAGCCAGCAATGGGCCAGGAAGACCTGGAGGACACAGAGATTCGCCCTCTCCGCTGCCTCCTGCACATTCACCTTCCTGCAAAATACAGACAGATAGGCAGGCACAAACGAAAAATTCCATCTTGCTCAGCAAGTGTCATCATTCATTTCGACGGGAGCAAGAGGACCGATTGACGCACGCAATAAAGAGTACCGATTCACGCACGCACGCACCTGGAGTAGTCTTCCATCCGGCAGGACGCCAACGCCAGCATTCCGACAATCTCCGTCACGTGGTACTTGCACAGGTGCAGCATTCTGACCATTCGGAGGAAGAGCCTCTGTGCGTACGCATCCGACCTCATTCCCATAAGATCCGAAAAGCGCTGCACTACGAACGTGTCACTGTTCATGTGAGCTGTGCGGGTGAGTGCCTCGTCGAGTGCGCTGTTGACAGGAAGTCTCTCGAGATGTTTCGCCATCTCCTGCATGTCCGGCGACTCCCTCAGGCTCTGCGCCCCCGACGAAGACGAAACCGAAACATCATCAGTGACATCGTTGGTGGTCGTCCCTATGCACTTTGGGGATGCAGCAAGAGTAGCGTCGTTGTTCTCCGAGCCGGTGACCATCACAGTCGGATCCGTGATCCCTGCGTGCTTGTGGATCCACTGTGGAACTTGAAGGGCTCTGAGGTTGGAGTCTGACGCCTCGATTGGATGTTCGGACAGACAGACGGTCCCGTGCTTGATGATGCGGATAGGAGGGGTCGTTTGTGGGAGGGACTGGAGGCGGATGGTGAGGGGAAGGGTGAGCTCGATGACCTTGTTGGAGTGAAATGCAACTTCCTCAACACGATCGTTCTCCTCCAACGTGACCGCTTTCTGACAGAGAGAGTGGGAACGATCAGTCAGTCAAACGGCCCGAAGAGGCTGACGGGAATTCGAAAGGCGGAAGGATCAAACGGCACTTTTCCAACTGAACGTTTCCCTTCTCACACTGGACCACCAAGTGTATTTGGTGAGCGTGTAGACGGCAGAGAAAGGCGTTCTGGAAGCAGCGGGCGTTCTGCGCGAAGGTCTGAAAACTCCTGGTTGCTCCTGCCTTATCCAAAAACCTCCTGACCAACAGAGACCACCAAACGTGAAAGTCTTCAGGTCCGCAACTGCTCTTCAGCTTCCCTTTTGGGCCCAAAGAGAACCGGTCAGTGATGTTCTGAATGATCTGGTCTTCTGTCGATTCACTTCGAATGTCATCGAGAGGAGAGAGGGTAAGTCCGACTCTGTGAGAAAAGGACGGTGTGGCATTGAGCAGATGCTCACTGCAACAAAAGACAGGACTCTCCTCCTTCTCTCTGAACTCACGATTTCCCTTTCCGTGTGTCTCTCGCTCTTCCTTGTTGCAGGATATGGATAGATTTTCTCCTGGATAGGCACTCAAGAAGGTAGAGGCCTTCAGCGTGTCATCAAACACTGCTTCGAAGAATTTCGACATAATCGTTCCCTTCACTTCTTTCGAGAGAGGAGGGGCCACAGAGTGAAGAAGAGAAAGGAGGTCATGGCTCTTGACGGCCGAAAAGTCAACCCCTTCGCAACAATCCCAACCTGAAGCCATACTTTCCTCCTCGTCAGAAAAACGACTGCAGTCAGTTATATTAGGTGGTAGACGGGCTCTTGAAGTCTGAAGTAAGTTGTAGAAGCCATTCTTGAAAAAAGGAGTTCGCTTGATTCGGTCGGAGCCGAGCAGTGAGGGTTGCTAGAGGAGACAGACGAACTGTCGACACTCACTTCAATGTTGCCAGACAGAATCACACTGATTGAATGCCTTTCACTTCTGCGAGTGTCTCCCTGATCATCTGAACGGCTCTGCAACTTGCTCGAAGGCTTTGTCAGAGCGTCGCGAGAAAGGGCCGACATGAAAAGATGCTCCTGAGATGAAGATCATTGAAGATCAGTCTCTCTGATGATTCATGATGATTCGGCTTTCGGCATCTTTGAATTTGGCGCATTCGGCAAAGCTGCGAATTAAGGAAGCCGCGCGCACGTCGAGAGAAAGCTTGCGCGTCTTTTCTTTTTTTTGACAGCTATATATAGATCATGCAGACATGCATTTTTTCAGACTGCATGCATGACGCCACTGCATGATGCATGAAATTCTGCAGCGTGATATATATATATATATAATTTGATTGGCAGAGTTCAAACTTGTGCAGACGGTTCAATCACAGGGCGCATTGCTAGAAAGAACGACAGACAGTCCAACAGTCTGACAAACTAGTAGAATCGTCCCCAACACACCACGCGTACCGAAGTGCAGTTACAACAGTTGCCTTGAACACTCGAAACTTCACCTCCACCGTATCGGTCGGGTCTTCTGACTCTCCGAGGTACCTTTTCCCGGAAGTCAGTATGGCGAGTTTGTCCTCGGCACACAGCCTGTCGCATCTCTGAGTTCTTTTGTATCGAAACCCTAAAGAACACTCAACCTGGACGTTTAGCGTTCAGAGAGATGAACTCGGTAGACGAAGAGAAACTCTCGAGAGAGTTGTCCCAGGGCACTGACAAGGGGGCCCAGGGCTCTGACAAAGGCTTTGCCCAGAAAAGGCGAAGGAGGAGAAGCTCTATCATGGAGCTTCCGATGATGAAGAAGCTGATGGACAATTCACCATGGGCAGTGCTCATGCTGCTCGTCGTTGTAGTCATTCTCAGTCTGGTTGGAGGTTTGGTCACTATCTTTTCCGCCCAAGCAACCGAAACTGTGATGCTTTCCCTGTCTGGCCAGACAGGTGGCCTTACACGTCTGAATACCCTCCGCTGGAGAGTATGGAAGGCACATGAAGCGTTGACCCGGAGCATTCAGGAGTATAGGTCTGATGGGGGGTCAAGAACGATCCAGGGTGCCTTCAAAGTAGAGGCCAAAGTTCACATTGGACTGTTCTCACTGGATCTCGACAACATCGCCGTCAACTTCCCCGCAGAAGCCGACGACTTGAGACCCGATGTCAACACCTACAAAGCCTTTGTACAGTTAGGGGTTGACACCATCTCGATCCCGGACGGATTTGACGCGAAGCTGGTAGCCCTCGATGCCAAACTGGGAGAAGTTTACAAGAAAAAACTAGAGTCCATGAAGACCGAGCTTGCAGAGCAGCTGCAGGCTAGATTGGCCTCTTTCTACTACAATATTTCATCCCTTGCGATCGTCTTTACGATTCGAGTGGGCCTTGCGTTGGCCTTTGCAGCCGCAGAAGGGTGGACCTGTTGCCGGAAAAGCCAGCAGAACCTCGAAACAGCCAGTGAGAAGAGAAGGAAATTGATGACGTTGAATCGTAGCTTAGTCTCCTCTGCTGCGCTAGCACTTGTGGTTGACGCATGCAGAGGCGGTAACGCAATAATTCTGATCGTCAACTTCACTGTGAACATCTTACAGAGCGTCATCGACACAGGGCTCCCTCTACTGGAAGCTGCAATGCAGATCGAGTACATTGACCCTATCTTAACTGGGTCCGCGTCCCAATTTGTGCTCTCGAATGCCACCGACAGCTCGTGGGTAGACAGGTGCGTCGTTTGAGGGAAGAGGGCGTTCAGAAAGTTGCTTGTTCCGTTGTGTTATAAGTGGAGGAAAATGCAGGGGGTCTCTGAGAAGAAATTCGTCTCCGCGCGCAGACTCTCCATGCAGTAATGGAGAAATATGGACTCTCTCTCACGGGGAGGAGATCACTCGTCAATTCAGTGACTGACGTATGACTGTCTGTCTTTCTTTCGGTTTCTCTGTCAGCATCTGAGAAACTACGTTTACAAGAGAGAGAAAAGGAGATCGCTGATACAACAGAGAGAGGTATGATATCACCAGACAACAAGGAGTTTTGAGGACGCATTCACCCATCATCTTCCTCCCTTCCTCCCCCCCTTCTTTCTTTCTCTCTCTCTCTCTCTCTCTCTCTCTCTGTGTGTGTGTGGGGGGGGGGGTGTGCAGGTACGACGAGTACGTTCCCCAGCTGGACGATGCGATCGGTCTGCAAAGATGGAAGTCCGCCCTGCCCACGGACAGGCTGTTCAACGACTACATCGATGAGAAGAACACAATCCTCGTGGACAGGGAGACGATCGCCACCTCTCCGGACGAGGATGTCCCAGTGAATGACAGGTTCGAGGCAATGTATGGCCTCGAATATCTGACTGCAAAGAGTGATTATCTCGCCGCTTCTGCTGACTACAAATCGCAGCAGGTGAGTTGATTGACTTGAGAGGACGGGAAGAAGACAGCTGCAAAAAAAAAAATCCAGAAACAGATTGAGGGGGTCTGCAAATTTCACAACAAAATGCCAATGTCAATGGCATACTTTCTTACTCGTTCTGGGCTCTTTTTTTGTGGGTCTCGTGCTTAGAGGTCAGTTCAGTGTAGAACGGTGTAGAACGGCGAAAACATGAATATGGAAAAAGGCAAAGTGCCCCCATCGACAACTGTTTGTGTGCCTGCCTGCAAGTCAACTCAGTCCAAAACGGCCTGAGCAGTGGTGCCCGTGTTGCGGGTATTCTCTACGCCATTTCGGCCTTCTTGGTGGCTCTGATTATTCTCGGGGTCATGTCCGAGTTAGTCAAGCAAGTCCTCGCCACACTCAAATGGGCCCGTGAGAGGAAAGTGCTGTCGACGATTTTGTCCAAAGTGGGGGGGGTGAGTAAGAGAGAGAGCGAGGGGCCGGGGGGGGAGGGAAGAGGGCTGAAAACTTCCCAGGTGCTCTTTAGTCCAAACGCTCCGCATTTGCATCCTCGTCAGCAGTCTTCACTTTTGAGCGGTGAGGAGGATGAGGGAGATGAAGAGAAGAAAGAAGATGCAGAAGACAAAGGAGAGGAAGAGCCAAATGGTGAGCAGGATTCTAAGCAACATGGTAAAGCAAGGGGATCTGTACAGAGTGAGGGGATGGAGGCAAAGTTGTCTTCGGAAACATCTGCTGTCAAAGAACCTCCTAAAGAAGTACAACGGAGCCTAAGCAAGATCCACGAAGCAAAGGGGAAAGTGATAAGCTCAGGGCGTTCAACTCAACCGGGTCTCGACGACAGTATCTGTCAGTCTTCTTGTTTTTTGTTTTGTCTTTTGATTGATTGCGGTTGGTTGTCAAATGCATCTCCCTGTACTGGAATCAGTAAATGAATTGCGTAGATCGGAGCTGGCCTGTTGATGTCTTCATGCAGTTTCGTTGACAGCATTGAACTGCAAATGGGAGAGGCAATCTTCTTTCGAGTTCTGCTATCTTGGTGTGACCCTGCTTCTTGGTGAATTTCTCTGAGGCACCCAGCATGAATCTGTGTATCACCTTTTGTATTCACCTGTCTTTCCATTCTTCTGTGTGCTATTCTGACACAAACACAGGAGAGCATTTACTTTCATACGTAAATTAATAATAATAAAAAGGTCTTTCCATTCTTCTGTGTGCTATCTTGACAGAAACACAGGAGAGCATTTATTTTCATACGAAGAAACAAGAAAAAAGTCTTTCCATCTTCTGTGTGCTATCTTCACATAAACACAGGAGAGCACAGTGCAGGTACACATACCAGCAACAGCTAGGCAAACGCTGCTGTCTTGCACAAGCTATGCGAGATGGATGCATCAAACATGATGGAGAGCCTCTATGTATGGATCTCTCTCTCTCTCTCTCTCTCTCTCTCTCTGTATTTGTCTCGATGCAGGTAGTGGCGGCGTCTAACGTGTTCCGACCATCTCGAAGACCGATCTACTACCGGCCGATCAGACAATCCAGAAAAGAAATGCATACGAGGGAATAGAGAGATTAAAGAAAAGAAATGCATACGAGGGAATAGAGAGATTAAAGAAAAGAAATGCATACGAGGGAATAGAGAGATTAAAGACGAGACGCACATACAATGCGGAACAAAGCCAAGACACGCAAAACGAAACGAGCAGAATTCATCAAACATCGGAGAGAGTGGACAGGAAGGAAGACGTACAGCGTAGATGCATGTGAGGTCATGAGAAAGAAAGGTTGGTCGACTGCAAAAAGTATGGCCGGACCCATGAAACGTCGAAAAGAAGTTTGCTTTCGGAATTTGTTCATGGATTAAGGCAACGGTTAGTGATTGGCTTCGCCTTGACATGTTGGCATTCCATTCTTCCGGATCTTCTTCACTACAGCAGCGTTTTTCCTCACGCGTCCGCATTAATTCCTTCCTTAGTCGGACTGTCTGCTGTTCCTCTTGTGCCTCGAATTCCTTGTTGCTCGCTTTCCTAATGTATTCCTCATTGAAGTCCTCGCTGCCAGACAGACTGTTCCACAAGAAGCACGTGTTGCCGTTCATGCTACATACAACCCGGTTGGAAGTCCCCTCAGGCAGTACATGCTCTGAGGAGGGACACAACCTCGGTGACGCACGCCGGTCTGACAATGGGAGCAGCAAGGCAGTAATTAATGCGTTGAGAATACCCCGAACGGTCGGTTTGTGCGAGCCCGCTTCAGCAAGCTGACAGACAGAGCGTGAGAGCTCCGACCCATGAATTGTTTCTTTCTCGTACGCGACGAAAAACGTGCCTGTGTGCGAGACCTGGGTGGATGCATAGATTCTCATCAAGGCCTGATGGACGAATTGGAAAATGGAGTCAGCGCAGACCAAGACGCAAACTACCGGACGAAAAACATGGAGACGCGGACGTAGAATATGAATACAAGTCTAGAAGAGCATGCCGTACAGATCCATTCTGGTCGGTAAGGCTGGGTCCAGGGACCAGAGTCCTGCATAGGCATACGGCAAGGCAATGGCAAAACATTCAAGTAATTCAAATCGACTCTGTCTTAAGTGCAGTTTCTTCTGTATAGACTGCCAAAAGCTTGTCTCCTTAGTTGTCTCCACCTTGCTTAGTCATTCATCGTTCATTTATTCATTCATGCATAGAGATTTACTAGCAAATATTTTCAACTCGACGTTTGAACTCGTTGTGATTATAAGAAAGCGTGCGAGTTAACTGTGTATAGTCATATCATAAAAGTTTTGTTCTAGCTAAAACTTCTAATAAAACTTTCAATCAAACTTTCATTTGAATTTAATTGCTGTGTAGTAAAGGATGGTAAAAGCAACAGTAAAGATACATATCGATAGTAAATTAAACTAGAAATTAAATGTTGAATTATATATAAAACTGTGTAAAATATAGCAGATACACTAAAAATTGTCTAACATTCATTGAATTAAAATTACTACCAAAATTGAATATTCAAGGTCATGCTGTCTAAACTTGGGAGGCGGGAGG
>JAHBMJ010002595.1:2500-14989 GCA_018398765.1 Chromera velia | reverse complement strand
TCCCTCGCGGTCGCGCGATCTCGAGTGCTTTGCGGGGCCGCGCGCGCTCATAATTAAGGTGTTGCAATGATGCATGTATGCGTTGCGATGAGGTACGATGAAGCATGCGTCGCGATGTTGCTCTGAGTGTTGCTCTGTGATGATGTGCTGCGATGCTCCAGCGGTGCGTGGATCGTTGATTGGATTAAATGTGCGGCTTCCCTCATGATTTAGCTCGATTTATCCGTTCGATGAGTCTGTGAAGTCTACGTGTCAGTGCGTGAATTGTATATGGTGTGTGCATGCGCATAACCAATGGGCAAGAGTGTCTATGAGTACGTTACGATATTACTACATGCATGCGGTGCTGAAAAAAAAAAAAAGAATGGTCATAAGAACACACGATCTGAAACAGTCCTTGAAGTACAAAAAAAAAAAAAGAAGAAAAAAAAAGAAAAAGAAAGAAAGAAAGAGAAGAAGAAAAAGAAAAGAGAAAAGAGAAAAAAAAAAACACAACCTTAAGAATCGGTGAAGCATCAGAAATGTTAAAATTTTTTTTTTAACGACCGTACTAAACTGTATATAGTATTAATTACCTAGAAAGGAGCGAATGCTATGCGATTACATCATGTATGAATCGAGCGTGGAATCTCGATCTTAGAAAGGGGCGAATGCTATACGTTATCAAAGCGTGACTAGAAAGAAAATGAGAATTAAATAAATTGACTTAATCGAAAATAGTGCTAAGCAAAAGAGAATGGTGTGTATCGCTTACGTTCATAACCTAGTGGTTAATATACAACATTAACAAACAGAAGATCATAGGTTCAATCCTCGCTACCTGCCTTTTTAAGGATCAACAAGAAAAGAGACGGGACGTTAACGTCCTGTACTATACAGATTTTGGCCTGTCGCATTTCGATCGAAATCACATGAAAGACTTCTGAAAGACTTTCTGGAAGACTACTATGAAATCAGATTGATCACTGAATCGCAAGAAAGCTCCATGCTCCTGACATCGATCGAGTCTGTCACTAAGGATCGACCTGAATCGCTCCAGCGACATCAAGCCCTGAAGACCCTTGAATCTCTGCAAGCACTTACTAGCGCCAACCCCTCTAAGTAGGCCTTAACAACTTCAAACCCTCAATCAAAACTTCAATGTCTGGAGAATAGACTGGATGACCTCTTTTTCACTAAACAGACATTTGGAAAAGCTTTTGGGCATTCATATTCATGCTAGATATTCATGTGAAACCGATAAAAAATTCTTTTTGTGATCATTTATTTTTTTTTTTGCACACAAAAAAGTATGACTCGGAAGACTTATTTGAGAGACTAGATGACGGATTGACCTCGAAGATTTGAGGTTAAAAGGTCAGATTTGAAGTAAATTTGATAGGATTTGGTAGGCCCTATCATGCTAAATTTTCTCAGGCCTAAGATTTGATTTGAGGTTAAGCCCTACTTCAAATCAAATCAAATCAAATCAAATCAAATCTGGTCACTAGCGTGGGATTGGAGGGAAAAAAAAAGAAAAAAAACTCAAATCTGACCTATAAAAATTCTAACTTTAACCCCCCCCCTAAAAAATTTAGATTAACCTACATGTACTGTTTACTATAGTGTGTAGAGTGCAAATTCTGAATCTATACGCTTCTGAATTAGGCGTTCTAGCCTCAGCTGCTAGAACTAGTGCTGGAAGAGGATTCAAAACATTCTAGAACTTTTAATTATTAGGAATCAATATAGGATAGGACTTATGTTTCGGCCAGTGTTTTGGGTGCCTCCCGCAATCCATACCTAAAAAAGGCTTATACCGTTATAAAGCTAATTGGTGTTTATAGATTTCAAGTTTTTGAACTTCAGAATATATAATATACGGGGCTACCATGCGTAAAGATGGGATAAGATTTATATGTTCGATCTAGTTTATGTTACATTAATTGTTTGAATTTGTTTCTGTAGACAAATATAGCTTTTTAGATATAGTCTCGAATATCGCTTTAGCTATAAGCACTAAATTTTAGAGACATAACTTGAAGAAAAATCTTTTTAAAATAATTGAATGTAGAATTGGGATTTATCTTTTAGGTTCCGGCCCCTGCGGTCCAGTGCTAGGGGCTAGGCTAGGGGTACTACCCTGGGGTATAGCCTAACCGTATAGGCTTACACGGTAAGTTACACCATTAACAAGTGGTGCATGGTTTAAGCTCAATCTAGGCCTAGCTTTGCCAAAGTTTAAGCAAAAGTTGCCATCACGAATCAAATAGATTAAAATATATTCATATAATGATGTGATATACTAGTAGTAGTAAATTAATGGTTCTCAGGCTCCATTAGAAAAGACTTTGAGAGTGCAACAAGTATACGTATACCAACTAGTATACTAATTAAATGTATATCAATTCTTTTAATTTCCTAGTTAATTTCTTCCATGTATGCGATGGGATATGCATGGTAGAAATCGATACAATCGAGTCATGTTCACAAAGTACGTTTAAAATTATTATAGAAATCATACATGCCCCGCAGTTAGCGAAAGCTCAAATGATAGCTCACCAGCCTAGCTTACAACTGTCTCAATTCAAATTCTTCACGTTCAATTCAAAATTCAAAATAAACAAATAATTTTTTTTATAAATATTTCTTTTTTATATCACGGTTTCTTTTTTTCTGCTGATTCTTTTCTATGCTCTAAGTCTTTGCTTTAAATTGGAAAACACATTTTTGTTATCAAGATATCCTCATGCGCCCTTAAGCACGTCAAGCGTCTTTGCGATGGTTGAGGGCGCGCCTTGTTCCAAGAGGTGCTCTGCCAGTGCAAGTGCGGTGCGCCCGTCCTGCACGCAGTTAGTCAAGGACCGTATGCAAGAGAACAAGATAAAGAAATACGAATCTCCACACTACAGACAAACGATAAAGCCACATTTAAAGGAAGTCACACGAAAGTCACATGTCGAGATGTCAGGGACCGCTAGACACTGTGCGTACGTTATAGGTATTCGATGGATCGATCGAGAACCTTCAAAAGGGGTCCGTCCCTCAGACTAGATTGGAATGTTTCCAATCAAAATCGTCACGGTGGTTGGAGAAAACGTGCTGTGTATCCGATCTGTTTTCTCTACTTTTCCGACCGAAGTACTGAGTTTGAGTCGCACGCAAACGTACCTTGTCTTTCAATTCTTTGTCTGCGTCGCGTTTGATCAGGAGGGCGACAACATCGGGTTGCATCAGAGCCGCGTGGAGGGGCGTGTGCCCTGTCTGCACGCACACACACACGCACGCGCACGCACACACAAACGCACACGCACACACACACACACACACACACACACACACACACAGACACACACACACACACACACACACACACACACACACACACACACACACACAGACACACACACACACACACACACACACACACACACACACACACACACACACACACACACACAGAGAGAGAGAGAGAGAGAGAGAGAGAGAGAGAGATGAACAGATACATGTGCTCTCGGTCATTTTTCTCTTCTCTTTCCTTCTCCTATTTTCCCCCTTCTCACTCATATGGAGATGGAGAGATAGATAATATAGAAACAGAGACTGTAAGTGACTTACACCGAAACAGACACAAACGGAAACACACTTACGCGTACACGTACGTTCGACACTCTCTTTCTAACTGTCACATGCTGGTCCTATTTGATCGCTGTACGACCACTCACACAGATCGATGTATGCCTGCACCCCGCCTGGCTGAACTTGTCTATCTGTCTGTCTTCAAATTCATTCCGTCTTGTCTTCCATCAGACATGCGAAAACTCTTTGACGATCCCCAGTGAGTTCAATGACGTGCGTACCTTGTTTTTCTGTGCGTTGATGTCGGCGCCTGCATCGAGGAGGAGAGAGACAAGCTTTTCGTTCCCTAAGGCGGCTGCGCGGTGGAGAGCAGTGTACCCTTCCTGCACGAATACCAAAGCGGAAGCAGAGCAGCGACCTGTTTGCGGAATCTCTTTGACCGACGGCTGTGACTTCACGTGCAAATACGCACACACACACACACACACACACACACACACACACGCACGCACGCACGCACACACACACACACACACACACACACACACACACGCACGCACGAATACGCAAACACGGATACCTGCACCTTCGTGCAACGACACATGCGTCAAATGAACACCCACTTTTCTTTTCTGCCTCTCCTTCATGCAAAAGGCCAAGTCTGTACTCCTACACCCACAAAGTTCCACGGACGCTTCATAGAGGCCTTCTGCCACCGACCATCTATGTACGTGACCAAACAAACATGCGGGGAAGCCTTCTCTTCCAAGCTTCTATTCACCATCTCCTATCCATTTCTCCCCTCCGTATCTCATATATAGCGCAATTCGAAGAAGGGGAACCATGAACCACTTTCGTTTCCCTCTGAAAAAAAAACGCCGGAAATGTTAGAGCCAGCAACCTGAAGGCTGTATGTCAAATCAAAGACTATTGCAACCTATCTGAGCAATTCACCTTATCTTCCGCGTTGACAAGTTTGACCGCTTCTGGAGACTTGTTGATGATCGACTCTGCGCTCTTCGTGTCACCTTTTTCCGCCGCCGCGTGGAGTGCCTCGACCTGCTTAAACACACCCAGAGAGATAGGCATGCATCTGTAGAGATAGAAAGTAAAATGCAGTTGAAATGCTTGTGAGACGCAAGCATGTGGAACGGTACAGAGACAGAAATACAGGAGGATGTAATCCGTGCACGGATGCGGAGAACAGAAAAGCCAGAGGCGTTGGGAAGAACTTACATCACTGCGACTGTCCTTGTATTCAAACTGCTGCAGACGAAGCCCCTGGCCAAGCGCACAGAACGCAAGCACAAGAAGAGAGACGGAAGTTCGCATTTTTTTCAATGGAGACGGCGTCGAGACAAACCCAGAGTTGTGTATTATTATTGACTTATTGCACGCGCCTCTCAAAATGCTTTGTAGGGAGCCAATAGATGTCTGAGTGTACTCTTCTTGAAGTGAACAGGAGATTGAAAAGCTTTTGTACATGCAGGAGAGTGCTTCAACGTCTTGCTGTGTATCGATGATTCGGCTTAATTGCATCTGATATTGTTCATGCATGAAAAAAAAAAGATGCATGGTTTAATGCATGCATGCATGGAAACAAAAAAAGATAATAATAATAATAACAACCGAATGCATGCATGTAACATCATGCATTAAGTCCTAAAAAAGAAGAAAAAAAAAAAAGATAAAAAAAGTGCATGTTTTTATGAAAAAAAGAAAAAGAAACAAAAAACATACATAAACTCGTGCCATCCCGTGCCCTACGAAGGAAAATGACCTGCAGAGTATAGCGACTCAAAAAATTGACTTAACATAGAAATGCACGTGGTTTCACACGATTCGCTCTGCAACAGCTAGCACCTACATCAGCTAACTTCGCATGTCTATACATGTCTGCCGGCTTCTTTCCGTTTTTATCGCCCCCGGCATGCCTAGGGGCATGCAGGGGCGGGCCATATGTGCTCCACATTACTTCGTATTACATAATCACTTCGCTTAAAAAGGCTGTTCGCACTCGTATGTACGCATGCAGCTCAATTTCGTTCCCCCCGCTGCCCAATTTGCCCTGTCATGCATAATCGAACCCCTCGGCTAGGCGTCGGCTAAAAAAGAAAAAATAAGCGATCAGAGAAGATTTTTTTTTTTCTTTCTTTTTTACTTTTTTACCCTTAACAACACCTAACAACAGTTGTGCGCAACATATAAACAACACTTGTGCAACACTTGAACAACAGTTGTTTGACTGCATGAAAAAGAAAAAAAAAAAAAGTAAAGGGTTTTAGGGGATCTTTTTTTTTTTTTTTCTTTAGCCGACGCCTAGCCCCTTGGACAATCGTTTACTCAGCTAGTTACACAAAAGTTAAGTGAATGACTCAGAGTGCAATGTGTATACATGTTTGCGACATATATAAAAAAATCAAACCAGTAGTAACATAAAAAAATAGCAAATACACTATCATGAATCATTGACTCATTGAAAACCTTGTATTTAATGCTAATCAATGTAGTGATCATCTTTTCTTTTTTTTAAGAATATTTTATAATTTATCTCGATTACTTTTTAAACATTTTTTTTTTCTTTGTAGTTTCTCATCTATTTTGATTCCCTGTATACACAAAACTTGGTAGGTACATCTTTGTATACATGCAAACAACTACTGTACGAGGAGCATAAACAGAGATTCCTCGAGCTCATGTTGTAAGGCAAAAGGTAGAACAAAGGTGGACTAAAGTTGTCTCCAGCTTCGACTAGGCGCTCTTTTACCGAATAAATGAAGTTTGGTTATCAACCTGTTTCTACTTCCCTTTCCAAGCATGCAGCGTCTTGTCATCTTGCTTCTCTCTAAACTGACCGACAGTCGGAAAAACCTTCTTGGGTGACCCTGGCCTAAGCCTTCAAACTCTCTTATAAGCATACAGTAGAAAAAGAGAATGGAAGCATACTCACATCTGCCGCAAGCATAAAAACAAGAAATATGTAGACAATGCAATGATCAGGCAACTATGAAACAGAAGAAGAAGAAGAGAGAAAGTCCGGAAGATGGAGACCTAGATCGATCGACGTACATCAATCCATCTCTCTCTCAATAGACAATCTCTCGATCATCATCAGTCTCTGCAAACTGGTTGTATGTCTTTCGCACAGTCTTCCTTCCTTGTCTTTTCTTTGATTTTGTTCACATCAATTCTGAATCATTGTATTAATATATGGAGATGGTTAAGGAGGGGAGTACTGATGGTCGCAGCCAAAACACCATCCCATCCCATCCCATCCCTGCCAATCTTCTTTTCTAGTTCTTCCTTGTACCTGTGTCCCCGCATTTTCATTTTCCACCATGGTGTCATGCTACTAGTACATGCATGCATATGGATACACCTTGTTTGTTTATTTGTTTGTTTGGTCTATCCCATGCGATTGATTCACGCAGGCAGGCATCCAGCCACGCATACAGGCACTTTCAGGATCTTTGCGTTCTGATATGAATACTACGCACTCCGTAATGCATGTAATCTCACGCAGTCTCTTCATTTGAAAAAGAGGAGAAGGCAGGCAGGTGCGCATTGCACTACTACAGGCCCCTGGGGGGTGAGGAAGAAGTTCAGAAGGGAGGGGGAAAAAAGGAGGCAGGTGGGAGGCGGAAGAGTAAAGCTAGAAAGAAGGTCATGGATACAAAAGAGGAAGACAGAAGAGGCATGTGCAAAAGACTGAATGAAGAACGAAGGCGGTGGCAAGAAGCATAGGCAGACAAGTAAGCAAAAAGAGGGGGGGAAAAGAGACAAACACGAACTATAAACAAGGCTTCTTCCTGTTGTCTTTAACTACTCACTATAGACTGCACACCTCCCCCTCTCCATCTTCTTTCCTTCCAGTCATTCATCTCTTTCGCCCCCACCATAACATGAACGAAATCTGAACAGAACTACAAAAAGAAGCAAAAAAGAACGAAAGAAAGAGAAAAGGGACAGAGAAGAAGAAACGCAGAAGAAAAGGCTAAGATAAGAAAGAGAGAACGAAAGTAGAGAGAGGACGAGAGGCAGACAGAGACAGAAAACTAAGTAAAAGAGAGAAAGAGAGAGAGAAAGAAAGAGATAACACAAGAGAGAGATAGAAAAGAGAAGAGAACCAAGTGTGTGCATGTGTGGGTACGGACGACCAGGAGGAAAGGAAAGGAAATGAAAGCAGAACAGAAGAGGAAAGAAGGGAAGAGACCCCCCAAAATCTAAAAGGTCCCTTGTTGGGTCCCTCCCGTGAAGGGAAAAAAATTGATTGAAGAGAGAGGAAAGAAAGAAAACAGAATTAAATCAAATACACCGATTATTGATCGATCATGTACAGCTAAGTCAACACACCATGCAGGTCATGAAGCCCAACAAATGGAAACAACCAAAAAAAGAAGAAACTTTAAGAGATAAGAAGAGAAAGAAAGAAAGAAGGAAGGAAGGAAAAAAAGAAAGAAAGAAAGGAAGAAAGGAAGGAAAGAAGGAAGGAAGGAAGGAAGGAAAGAAAGAAAAAAAGAAAAAAAGCAAGGAAGGAAGGAAGGAAGGAAGGAAAGGAAGGAAGAAAGAAAGAAAGAAAGAAAGAAAGGAAGAAAGGAAGGAAGACTCCTCCGCTGACATCATCAGGCAGACCCTTTCTTCTTCTATTCATTCAACCTGCTTGCTTGCCTGCCTGCATAAGTTCATATCATGATGGCAGGTATTCGTCTTCCTCCCCATCCAGCCGTTGGGCAGGCAGGAGGCAGGGAGGAGGAGGGAACCCTCACTCCCTCCCTCGGCACATATGAGAAACACCGAACAGATGAATCAGTCAGTCAATGAAGGAAGGAAAGAAGAAAGAAAGGAAAGAAGGAAGAGACAGTCACCCCTCTCCCCGCTTTGCTTTCTTTCTTTCTTTCTTTACATCTTTTTCCAAAGCCTTCCTTCATCTTTTTATATATAGTAGTTTTTTTTTTCTTTCCGCCCCATGCCCTCACCGCTGGGGCCAACCTTGTCAGCCAAGCAATCCTTCCTTCGCCGAGATGCCCCCCTCATCCCCCCGTCCCTCACCTGCTGCCTTTTCAAAGCCGAACAAGAAAGAAAGAAAGAAAGAAAGAAAAAAAAAAAGAGAGAGAGAGAGAGAGAAAGAGAGAGAAAGAGAGAGAAAGAAAGAAAAGAAAGAAAAGAAAGAAAGAAAAAAAGAAAGAAAGAAAGAGACTTTAAAAAGTTATATTGATCGATATATCAATGCACTCACTGCGCGGCTTTAGAATGCTTTGGAGTCCATCTAATGCACGCAACGCACCCACTCTCTTCTCCTCATTCTCCCTTCCATCATCACTGCATGTCGTCATATCATGTCAAATGCGCGCCTTTCATGGATTCCATCCAGCCAGATATCAATCAGACCGGTCATTGCGGCCCCTTTTTCACTCTTTTTACACAACTTTCTCATTTTTGTTCTGATTTTCTGACTGATTTCTCTGTAACTCTTACGGATTCTTTTATCGAATGGTGCCCTGCCCATGTACCAATCTTCGAGACTTAGTTAACTAAGCATAACTGGGGGGTGAAGAGAGAGAGAGAGAACGTCCAAGCTCTTTTTTTCTCTTTCTTGTCATCAACCGGAGTCACGAAAGCTCGATCAGTTCAGTTCAAAAAAGGGGTAGGTGGGTAAATATTCTGCTGTTTTATTTCATTTTTTCTTCTTCCACTTTTTTGTTTGTTAATTGGTCGATCAGTGAGTGAGTGAATGAGTGAGTGAGTGAGGCTGTCCTCCGCGCCCCTGAGAACAGCAAGCAAACTTTAAGGTTCGGTCGATCAATCCAAACAAACAAACAAACAAAGGGGGATGACAGACAAGGCCGGTTGAAGGGAAAGGAAGGGGGGGGAAGAAATATGAGCTGCTTGGTCGTCTATCCTTCAGTTAATTGTTGTTTGTGCTAGGAGAGGGGGAAGGGAGTGAGAGTTCCTATTTCTTTCTTTCCTTTGCTTCTCCCGTTGCCCGCGTCGACAAGTAGAGTGTGTGGTGCATCGATCCAAGGTAGGAATTAAGGGAGGAAGAAAAGAACAGAATCAATACGCATCGAGAAAATTTAGAAAAGAGGGAGAAGAGAGAGAGAGAGAAAAAAAAAAGAAAAAGAGCACGTCGGGCGATCGAAGGACAGAAAAAGCCCCCAATTATTGGGTAGTCATTGTCTGGTGAGAATACAAACAAAGAAGAAAGGAGACTCTTGCTTTCAGTCTTATTTTTTGTTTTCTTTGTCTACTTGATTTTAGGCAGAAGAACGAAGAAGAAGCAGAGGAGCGCAATCGATTTACTACTCATAAATGAAAATGACTCCATTCTGGTGCGGGAAGAGGAGGGGCGCGAAGGTCGATACCAAAAATGTGGGGGNGGAAGAAGGAAAAGAAGTCACGCACAAATAATAAATCCACCGCAATGCAAGAAGAGTGAGAGGCAAAGAGTAAAGAGCAAAAAAGAGGAAAGAAACGTAGTCACCCTCCCGCAAGAGAGGGAGGATCCGGTCAATCCGTTGATTGTGTGTACATCAGAATCAATGTATTAATCGGGGACCAAGAAGGTCAGTCAGCAGGTAGACACACATACATGTAGAGACGAGGGAGGGTCCGGTATGCACAGCTGAGAAGGAGAGAGAGGGAGAGAGAGAAGTAAACCAAATGCCACCCGCTTCAAAGCGCCCCACCCCAGCTTTTATCAGACAGACAAACAAACAGACAGATATGAAATAGGGAGAGAGAGAGAGAGAGGTTGTATGATTTCCCTTTTGGTTAGCACCCTTTGGGCTCACATGCTGATCGAGCCAGTTCAATACATCCAGCCGGCTGGGAAAAGAAAGCAGACAGATTAAAAGACCAACTATAAACTTTGTAAAACACGTTTCGAAAGCATGATGTATTCTCTTCCTGTTCTTGCGCAGACGAATCTTCTTCTCATCTGCATGTCTATTTGGCGTTTGTTTCGATCACTGGATAGATGCCGTCTGTTTGTTTCACTTGATCAATCAAGCCACCGGTGGGAAGTCTAACCGACAGCTTTGCGGTGAATTGTTTCATAGTAAGAAAATGACATGCAGCGAGGAAGAAAAAAGGAAATAACAGGCGGAGGAAGAAACAACACGGATATCGGATGAGCCGGTCAGAGAAAAGAGAAAAGGAGTAAGTATGCATAAACGAATGAAAAGGCTAGCCAGCCATCCGTCAATGAATGCCGATTCAATTTGATGTGATGGGGCGCGGTGAAGAGGCTAAACCCGTCAGGAAAAAAGTGTTCTTTCTTTTTTATGGCTTCTTCGTACTATGTATCGCTTTAAAACTTATCAGTCCAAAAACAAAAAGACACGGACAGTGTATGGAGACAGGATTTTGTTATGTCTTTCTTTTTCCTGACAATAAAACATTTCTGGCTTGACTGCATTGACCAAACATTTGCTTGGCTGCTGCGTGCTTTCTCACATTTTTTGGTTTAGTTGCTCTTCTTCGTGACCTCCCCATCAATTGTGTCGAGTCGATTCATCAAAGTGAGGGACGACAGATGGATGATGAACCTTTGCCTGCTTGCTTGACTGCAGACCCCCTCCCCTTATTTCCTCGCAGAGAGCGGCTGTACCAGAGTGTGTATGTGTATGTGTGTGTGAGGGGGGGGGGGGTATGCGTGGTCCCTTGTCACCATGGAAGGAAGGAAACGGTTGTTACTATTTCTCTGTGTGTACAGAAAAGAAAGGAAGGAAGTATGTCTAAGTGAAGACTTAGCAGTATGTCGCAGCCTGACCAGGCCTGCCCACCTCGCTGACCATGTGAGGCGAGCCCATAGGTTTTTTATCTCATCCATCCATTCAACCGCCAAATCGAATAAGTAGATATATGAGTCGGAACGACATTCATTAAATTGATTGATTCACATAAACAGAGACATTCAGCAAGCAATACAAACAGACAAACAGACTCTATGGTTTCTTTCGGGTCCAGGTGCGGGTGTGGTGCCGGGGCTCCGCCCTTGGATAGAGGACGAGAGCTGAGCGGCCTGGGCCCTTGGGTTCTGTACGTACCTTTCTTCCCGAGTGACAGAAAGACAGATAGACAGACGTCGGTGCACCTGTATGGACGGACACAGGGAGTGAGGGAGAAACAAAAAGAAAAGAACGGTCGACCAACAGACAAGCGAACAGGGTATCATAGAGCAACAGAACAGAGTGAGCGATCTAGACTGATCGATTCACAGCCACGACGTTACAGAAGAGTGGAGGGCCATTGACAGAATTCCACCAGAGAAGTTTCACACAAGACAAAAGAAGGAAGAAAGAACAAGAAAGAGAGAGGGAACAGGGAAGGGGTCGCCCCTCCAACCTAACAAAGTCATCAGAGCCCCCTCCCCACGTTCTATTTCCCTTTCTTCTCCCCTCCCCTCCATCAATCATGAGTCATGACCTCCGGCTTGCCAGTACCAATGGGCCCGTCCTCGGAGAAAAAGGGAAAGAAACAGAGTGACAACAGGATAAGGCAAAGAGGCAGAAGAAGCAAGGCTGACGCAATTCAGAGAAAATCCATTGACCGCCTCGCTCTCACTGTCTCTCCCTTTTCCGCTCCCCCTTTTGCAATTGAAGTTTCCTGGGTCTCGATCAAGATTCGTTCTATCTCGACCGAAACAGTCGGTCCCTTTCTTTTTCTCCTTCTCCTCTGACTTTCATGTGCCTATCCGTCTGCTTGCTATGAACCTTCCTCCTCACTGTTTGTGCGTCAAGCTGTTTCAGGTTTTTTGTGTAAACTATATATGATAGAATTACTGTTTTATATAGTAATGCCTAGTACTAAGCAACAATGCAATACGGTGCTAATACATAAATTCTCCTGAGGATTATACCTAGGATTATACTCATTTTTTTTTATTTTAAAAAATCTTATAATCTTAACCTGAAACTTGGCTTAAGTCGC
>JAHBMJ010002594.1:3629-17709 GCA_018398765.1 Chromera velia | reverse complement strand
GGTCCTCCCTGACTAGATATTTGATTTGAGCTTAAGCCCTACCTCAAATCAAATCAAATCAAATCAAACATGGTCACTAGTGATCTCTAAAAAGATTAAAAAGGAAGTATTCAGAGATGAACCAGTGGAAATAATGTAAAAGAATTAAAAGGTAAAAGAAAGCCACAGGCTAAGAAATAAAGAAAATAAAAATGATTAGAATTTAGAAAGGGAAAGAATTGCACACTGACGTACAAAAAGTCCCAAGTTTGAACCCAACCTCTGCTACTTTTGCGCACGCTAACGCATGTCGACACATATATATTTAGAAGTTAGAAAGGACAATGCAAAACACTAACATGCAAAAGGTCCCACATTCGAACCCAACCTCTTCTACTTTTGCGCGCGCTGATATGCACGTGCCAACGCATGCTTAGTGAGATAAATAAAAATAAAAGGAAGCGTACCCACGTCGATTTTTGCCCGCGCAATGATCGGGTCGCTAGCCGATTATTGTCAGACCGCGCATTCGGATCCGCGCATGCAAATTCGTGAAATGCATGCTGGCAACCCAATTTCAAAAATTTTGGTTCGAGGCTCCTCGACAATCCAAGCCTCTGGATCATCATTTGAGTTATCTTCAAAGCCATCCAGCCTTTGAGATTTTCAGCCTTCAGACATTCGTCACTAGACTTAGAGATTTTCAGCAATCTGTCTTTAGACTTCAGTGACTCCCCTGCTGACTCATCAGACCGACACCTCCCAATTGCGGAGCGCTGTCCAACCTTAAATCTCTAGCCAGTACTGGACTTCTTCTAGCGCCTCTAGCTATCTTTAGGCATAAGTTAAGTGGCGAGTAGCCCTTAACAACGCCACATTGGTATGCATGACGGCAGTAGACCACAGGAAAAAACCTAAAACATTACCACATTAGTGGACGTCCATTAGTGCTAGGTAACTGAACCTATGTTATGCTATTTAGAATACTTTAATATTAGACGGTAATTCAGACCAATAATTTGAAAGCCGGTTTGCATAGAAAATCAGTAATTGAAATTATATATACCTCAGTCGGAACGTAAAACAGTACAACAGTTTCCTACACTTTCTGACACATTTTTTGGGTCTTCCCTCCCTGAGGCTCCCTCCACTCGTTCCGCTCACTTCACAGGCGTCATCAAAACTCTCACCCACAGCTTTGTCAAGAGCTTTACGTATCACATCTTGTCAACGCTTACTTGAAGCGTGCTTCATCCCGTCATCTGCATATCGATCCTTCTCGTCGTGATGGTGCAGGTGTTTGTCCTCTATCAACAGAAGATGCTCAAACGTCTTTCTGACCACTCCAAGTACAGTTCTACATACATGCAACGCTTCGCTTTGAGTTTGCTTCCAAATGCCTCGCACAAGAAGAGAATAGTGCAGACAAAGTTTTTCACGCATGCACGAATCATTTCTCCCTGTCGAAAGTTGACAGACAAAAGTAAGTCCCACACTGCATCCTACATGATGTCCCCCCAAACCTCTCTTGTCACTGATCGTCTGACATTTTTTTCTCAGTTACAATTGGGCTCACTCATGACTCTCCTCATGCTTTTGGATTGGATTGATCTCTCACCGATTGGCTCTACAAAGATCCGCGGGCCTCGCTCGCTCTTCCTGATTGGAATGAAGCCGACCGACAGGCACGCCTCCTGATCCTCCTCTCCTCTATGACCCTCATGTCAAATCAGTATCTCCCTTCACATTGACTTCCTTCAGCTTCCCCTGTCCCCTTGGCTGTATTGCTCTGGCTGGCTCACTTCACTTCTTCTCTTCGTCTTTCTTTTCCTCCTTCTTCTCGTCTCCCCCCGCGGAGTTTCCCTCAGATGCCCCCGCGTCCCCCCCACCCGACTGTGCGTACATCGCCTGAGAGATTCTCCATGAGACCTCCTGGCAGGCCTTGTGGGCCTCCTTGATGGCATCAGGGTCCTCTCCTGCCAGAGTGGTCCTCAGGGAGGCCATCTTCTCGTTCAAGTCGTTCTTGTCAGCGTCCGTCAGCTTGTCCTGAAGGAAAGGGGCAAAGAGGGGGTGTGAAGCAGAGAACAGTGGCAGAAAAAGAGAAGAAGGGGGGAAGTAGACAGAACGACGAATCTTTGGAAGGAGAGAGACAGTTCTTCTTCCTCTGCAGACCGTTGCTTTGAAACAGTAACTGATTATCTGCACTTATCGGGGAAGGCAGAAGAGAAAAATCAAAGGCTCTTCATTAGACGGATGGATACTAAGCGCATCTCGCTTTTCCTCGCTAACATAGATTCTTTAGTTCCCTGCTCTGCTGCCTCCGTCTGTCTGTGTCCCTGCTCCTGCCGGTCTCTCCCTCCCCCATTGCCCACTCCCTTCCTCGCTTGTTTGCGTACTCCCGCTAGCTCTTTGTGGTGTCATCTGTCCACCCGAACGGCTGTCTACAGGCAGGATACGGAACGAGCAGAAGAGAGAGGCAAAAAAAAGATGGGACTGCGGGCCCGCCTCGAACGAAAAGGAATCTCTGACTAACTAACTGACCTTGAAGTCGTTCATCTGCTTCTCGCACTGATACAGAAGAGTCTCAGCGTCGTTCTTCACAGACACCATTTCCTTCTTCTTCTCGTCCGCCTCCCTGCAAAGGAAACAAGGGGAGAAAAAAGAAACAAGCAGGTGAAGATGGACAAGCGTGGCTCAAAACGCCTTGGAGGAAGAGAAGCAATCGGAAATCAGCTCCGTCTGAGGAAACAAACGTGCTGCTGAACACAGAAAGGCAGAAAAGGAAAAAGCTGCCAAGGTCAAAACCGGTAAAACACACAAACATTTCGCGCTTCTCTCGCTTCCCCTGTACGCTTTCCATAATAATCCAAGTAGAGAGCGAAGAACCAGGCACTCACCTCATGGACTCCGCATCCTTTACCATCTTCTCGATGTCTGCGTCAGAGAGCCCACCGCTGCTCTGGATGGTGATGTTCTGCTTCTTTCCGGTCGACTTATCCATCGCAGACACGTGCATGATACCATTGGCATCGATATCGAAGGTCACCTGCACATGTTGACGCACGCAGACGCGTGAAAGACAATCAACCAGAGCGGCTCTGTGCAAACATCGGAACAAACAGTCCAGCAGCACGAAGCATACCGAAACAGAGCGAAAAGGAGAAAAGTTAGAGTTTCAGGTGCAGAAAAATGAGAGCGAACAGCCACACACACAAAAAAAGAAACGACACCGAATGCCACTGTCTTCATTTTGTACCAAGTGCATGATAAAAGGGAAGCAAACTGCTCAATCAATCACAACAAGGTTTCCCCCTCCCCTAATCCTTTTGCACGACCCCTTACAGACAGATTTGACGAAAACGAACGAACGGACCTCCACCTGGGGTACACCTCTAGGAGCAGGGGGGATGCCGACAAGGTCGAACTGTCCGAGCATCTTGTTGTCTGCCGCCATCTGTCTCTCTCCCTGGAACACCTTGATTCCGACCTGAAATGTGCATTGATGGACAAAACAAGGATGATGGTTGTTCAACGGCAGTCCTTCGCAAGCATTTATCTTGATTGAGTCACGAACAGGAAACGGGTGGCTGGAGGGGAATACTGGGGAGGCATCCTTCATTGCATCCATCATTTGTATCTCTGCAACACCTTGTCTGTTTCTTCACACCTCTGTCCGTCCACATGTTGTGTGCCTTTGCTTCCTCCTCTCCCCCATCTCTTTCCACTTCTTCTCTGTCATTTTGTGCGTCTCTCTCTGTCAGTTCAGGTCTCCAGTTTTTCATCAAAGCGTTTCGTTCAGAAGAACGAAAGTTTGAAATTAAATTGAAATCATCCTCTTGAGAGATATTCTTTCACCTCGTTGACAGCGCCCTTTTTTTTTCCTTTCTCCCTTCCTGACTGACTTCCCTCCCTTCGATTCTCCCTTCCCTCCACCCTTCGCATCTCTTCTCGGCTGTTGTACTGTCGCACTAAACCCCCTCTTCCTCACATGAAACGAAACGAAGCATCGACATCAGAGTACAGGGACCTACCCCCACCCTGATTTTGTCCGACCTACCTACCTGAGTCTGGTTATCAGCAGCTGTGGAGAAGACTTGGGACTTCTTTGTGGGGATCGTGGTGTTCCTGTTGATCAGCCTGGTGAAGACCCCTCCCAAAGTCTCAATTCCGAGGGAGAGGGGAGTGACATCAAGAAGGAGAATGTCCTTCATGTCGCCCTTCAAGACACCACCCTGAATGGCGGCACCCACAGCGACGGCCTCGTCTGGGTTCACTCCCTTGGAGGGCTCCTTCTTGAAGAAATCCTTCACAACCTGGAGGGAAAACAAAAACATTACACACAGACATAATTGTAAGCAGAGTGAGTGATGCTCTCGATAGTAGAGCTATGACATTTCCTCGGTATGCGGTTGCACTTCCGTCGCTCCCCTTTCTCTTGATTCCCTTCTTAATTCTTACGCTGCACAGCGGTGTGTGGAAATGTATATTGCGATCCTGTGTATGTTCCAGTCCACCAGAGGCGAGTGACTCAAGACCGCCTCCACCCTTTCATGCACTCCTCTGTCTCTAGAGTCACCGTCGACACTTCAAGAACCCAACCTCTCCTCCATCCCACCCCACCGCCCACCTACCTGCTGCACCTTGGGCATTCTGGTCATGCCTCCGACCAGGATCACATCGCCGATGTCCGAGTCTTTCAGTCCAGCGTCCTCCAGGCACTTCTTGCAGGGAGGCACTGTCTTCTGGACCAGATCGTCAACCAGAGACTCCAGCTGGGCTCTAGAGAGCTTCACCTGCAGTGCGTGTTCAGCCAAGCAAGAGATGAGATACGACCGTCGTTGCAGAGTGAATATGATTGCAGGACAAGACCAGAGTCTACATAAACTCCAATCCGATTGCACGGAAATGGAACTAAAGAAGGCCAAGAGGAACAGAAAACGAGGTGTGAGAGAGTGAAGACACAATTCTGTGCAAGGAGACTTCAGAAGCAGAAGATGCAACAACTATCCAATCCACCAGACGTTACCCTGAAACATCCAGTCGTTCGTGTGTTGCCTGCCTGAGGCAACAACACACTCACGCTCGAAGAGATCGAAAACATGGGTTTGTCAAACTGGTCTGGAAGCTGACAGAAAGTCCCACCTGGAGATGCTTAGGCCCGCTCTGGTTGGCAGTGATGAAGGGCAGGTTGACCTCCGTGTTGACCTTGGAGGACAACTCGATCTTTGCAGACTCGGCTGCCTCCCTGAGTCTCTGCAGGGCGAGGCGATCCTGTGCGAGGTCGATACCCTCCTTCTTCTTGAACTCGTCAATCAGGTACTGGAGAAGCTGCAAGCACCATTCAGTTTTCTCTTAGGGCACACGAACATGCCATGTCATGCTGTCTCTCTTCGTTCGCACCCTCCGCTTGATTGAAAACACCGAGCAGATGCTGCAGGAGCCGAATAAGCATGCACACAGACAAATGCTTTTCGCATATGCGACTCGTGGCACCATTCGCCACACTGTTCTATGAGAGTGTTGTCAGAGGCTCAAAAGAGACGCCAGCCGACAGCAACACCGGTCAAGAAAAAAGAAAAACACCCACAGCGACGCCAACTCGCACAACACGGAAAGTCACACAGAACGCCGCAGCCTCGTATACACAAAGATAAAAAAGAGTGGCACACAAACTCCAAGGGGAATAAAAGAAGGAAACATCTGGGTCGCTTATGAAGGAGAGACAGTCTCTCACGGACGCAGCTGACGCCCCCTTTTCTGTTGTCCACTAAAGCCCCACACACGAACCTTCTGATCGAAATCCTCTCCTCCGAGGGATGTGTCTCCGTTCGTGGCCTTCACCTCAAACACGCCTCCAGAGATCTCCAGAACTGAAATATCGAACGTCCCTCCTCCGAGATCATACACCGCAATCGTCTTTCCGTCATTCGTGTCCTTGTCAAGGCCGAACGCCAGCGCAGCAGCAGTTGGCTCGTTGATAATACGGAGAACCTCCAAACCGGCAATTTTGCCAGCATCCTTGGTGGCCTGTCTCTGGGAGTCGTTGAAATAAGCAGGGCAGGTAATCACAGCGTTTTTCACATTGCGACCCAGGAAATCCTCTGCCGTTTGTCGCATCTTCTCCAGCACCAGCGCACCAATCTGGGAAGGCGAATATTGCTTTCCCTGGGCTTCCACCCACGCATCCCCGTTGCCTCCCTTCACAATCTTATAAGGCAAAATGTTCTGCTCCTTCTTCGTAGCAGCGTCATCAAACCTCCGTCCAATCAAACGCTTTGTTGCAAACACAGTGTTCTCCGGGTTTGTCACAGCCTGCAGATGAGCATAATGCAGTGAAATTTCATGCCAAAGAGGGCCGTGTCCAGACGCAAGGGGCCACTTTTCTTTGCTCTTCTATCTACCTCCCCGTTTATCTCTAACTTTCTCTGTCTGTGCACTGTTACCGAAGATGTCGGTCCCCAACAAACCGAGTAGTACAACCATCCTTCCCAGACCAAAATATCTTCTTGGCATCCCTGCCTTTCGCCGGCTGCTCTGCACTCTCTTTCTGACCTGGCGCTTTGCAGTGACTCCTGTCAACCTCTCTCCCGTCTCCGTGAAGGCAACCATGGAGGGAGTAGTTCTCATTCCCTCCGCGTTCTCAATAACGCGGGCCGCCTTACCCTCCATAATAGCCACACAGGAGTTGGTGGTCCCCAGATCGATTCCGATCACATCGCCACTCACTTGCGAGCGACGAGCAGCGGATGTACTGCAGCACAAGAAGAACACACAGAGATGCCATGAGTCGGGAAGACAGCACGAGGAAAAGACTCGAAGTCGAGAGAAAGGCAAAAAGCCCGGAAGAACGGGTTCAAAAGAGCAAACTTAGAGCCAAGCACGCACCTGAGAAACCGCTGAGCAGCGACAGCAGACACACCCCACAGCTTTGCAGAAGAGGAAGAAGCGGAGGCAGAAACCGCCGCTGAAGATGAGCTTAGCGCTCGACCGAGCGCGCTTCGGAGCATCGCCATTTTGCGTCTTTCGGGTTTCACTCCGTCAGACCAACAACGTCCAGACGAGCAAGCAAGCTTGCACAATTTGACTTGCAGTGTGGTGCAGGATAAAACTCTTGTGAGGGCCTGGTAACTTCACCTGTCTGCATTCTCTTTGAATTGTGGCCTGCGAGGAGACGGATTTTTAACTGCCTCGGAGGGCACTTCGCAAGCCTATCGCAAGCCCAGAGAGGGATCATGGAGTGAAAAATTCCGCATCCACTTTTTTCCCTCTGGGCATGGGGCGACATGTGGGGCTTCCTGAAATTTCCTGAGGTCCACGGTGGTCCACGTGATTTTCTCGGGGTGTCAGCCATACTTGGAACTCACTCTCATGATTTTCATGCACCGGGTGGGAGGGCCGGAGCACACTCTCCAAACTTGGGCCCAAATTTCCTGTGTGTCACGTGATTAGCCCTGCATGCTGAACTGCCATCCGAGCGCCTTCATATATGCCCGAGCCGGCCTTTTGACGTACCTTCAGCGATCCCCGAAACAGAGCAAAGGAACAGAGTAAGGAGCGTTTTACAAAGTGCGGGCAGATCGATTGGACTTTCTGTTCGTACTGTTCCAGCTGTGTGCCCTTCCAGATCGTTCCTCTGTTCATGGAAACGCCGAAACCATGAAAAACAGGCGGAGACCGCCGAGTAGTTCCCTTCTCTGCTGAGCGAAAGCTGCAGGGATGTCAGACAGTCAGCCAGGGGGGGCAGCGGAAGGCGCGGCGAAGCCGAATGGCACGCCCGTCAAAGCCATGCCGCCCCTCCTTGATCCCATGAAAGATCGTGCACTGAAGGACTTGGAACCACCTCCTGCTTTGGTGAGAAAAATTTTTCATCATTTTTTATCTCTGTCTTTCTGTCAGACTGACTGACCGATCTTTTTCCGTTGCGCGTTTCTTTCCTTTGCTTGTTTTGTCTGGTCCTCTTTTTTGCGTTGGTGTAGAGTGTACAAGACACGCCCTTTCGTTGGGTGAAGCAGGCATGCAATATATCGGCCTTCTTCTTCGCCTGTACAGCTCGTCGTCGGTCTGTCTCTTCCCCCTACAATAGTCTTTCTGTCTATCCACATCTGTCTGGCACATCGGTCTGTGTCTGCAGGAGCTGTCCGAAGAATTTCTCTTTCCAAACCCAAGCAAACGCATACCTGACTGGCAGTGTCTGCGGCACCACCTGATCAAGGAGGGAAAGCTGCACAGCCACCACATCCATGAGCTCGTGCGGTCCTTTATGGACGTTACCTCATCAGAGGGAAACGTTCTCAAACTCAGAGACCCAATCACCAGTCAGTCAGAAAAGCAGAGAGAGAAAGGCACGTTCTCACTTCCCTGAAATCCTGTGCCAAGCTCTTCGGAAGCCTTGTGCGGGGCTCCTACAGAGAATATTCTGAGCGCTGGGCTTTAGGGAAACTTGGAGAGACGCCCTCTCATTTTCCTCGACGGATTTCCGCTTCCTTCCGTGCATCTGTCGTTGGCCTTGAGAGTGTGTCTCCACTTTCCCTTCTCAGGTTCCGTCGAGTCTGATTTCTTTCTCCACTTTTGTCTCTGCGTCTGCCACACATCTCGGGGAGGAACGGCGCTTGGTTTCCATCGGTTTTACCGTTGGTCTGTCTGTCTGTCTGTCTGTCTGTCGGTTTGCAGTCGTTGGGGACATCCACGGACAGTTCTACGATTTCGTGAAGCTGCTGGATGTGGGAGGATCGCCTGAGAACACGCAGTCAGTCAGGGAGACAGTGAGGGACGGAGATGTGAGCGCATCAATGAATGCTTTTGTTTCAACGGTTGCCTGGTGTTGTTTTGGATAGAGTTGAGGCGAAGTGTGTGGGGATTGGGAACGCTGGGAGTGTATGTTGATGGGCAGGGTGGAGGAAGGACAAAAAACCAAATGGGAAGAAGAAGTAAAGGGTTGATGCTTTCGCTTCTGCCATGTCTCTTGTTAGCGTGATTCAAATCCTGTCTGACTGGGGTTCATACGCTCTTCTGGTTAGACCGTGTTAGACCGTAACAAAGTTTGAGGACAATAGATTGGGGGCCGCTCTCTTGCTCTGTTTGCAGGTTTTTTTTTCAAAAAGATTCTTTCTGATGTGCGCCGCTGTCTTTGTGCAGGTATCTTTTCTTGGGTGACTATGTGGATCGTGGCTCGTTTTCTGTCGAGTGCATCGTCTTTCTTTGTGCTCTGAAGGTGCGTGCGTCAATTTGGGTTCCGGCACTCTCCCTGCGTCTGACTGCTGGGGGGGTTCTGTTTGTTCATTGATCTGTCAGGGAGGGTTTGTGGGGGGGATGAGTGGTTCCTCGGGGGTGGGTGCGTTGTTCCCTTCCTGCCTGAAAGAACGAGCACTTGCCACGGGATCTCTCTCGGTGCACCCTGAAAGAAAAGTTTCGGAGTGGTCTCCGGGCGCAAACACGAGAAGGGAAAAAAAGGGGAGAAGGGAGGCAGCGGGAAGAGGTGCGAGTTTTGTGGCAGATAGAGGGAAAGACGGAGACTGGAGATAAGGGGGGCGGAGGAGCTTCGGTGCCGCATTCGTGAAGTGGGGACAGAGAAATATGTTTGACTTGATGGAGCCGGGATAAACGAGATGTGTGCTGCAGTGGATAGGCCTTGTGATTTGATCTTCTCCATCCGTGTGCACGTTTTTTGTTGTGTGCAGTTGAACTTCCCCACCCGCATCTGGTTGCTGAGGGGAAATCACGAATGCAGACAGATGACTGCGTTCTTCAACTTCAGAGACGAATGTGAGTGAGTGAGTGAGTGAGTCCGTGTGTTTTCGATACATCTCTCGTATGTAGATTAGATTCTCTCACCTGACTCAGTTCTTTTTGTCTGCGTGTGAATTTCAGAAGAGGTTGACAGAGGTCGATGGACTTGCGCTTTGTGCGTGTCTGTTGGGGTTGGGGAATGGGTGGCGGTGGGGTGAGAGAGAGTCTCGAAGCTGTAGCTGCGGCTTTCCACAGCGAAGGGAACGAACTGCTTCTTGGAGAGGCTTCTTCGACTTCCTCCTCACTCGTTTCCCTTCAACAAATAACGATTTCATTTTTTCCCCCCCCATCCCAACTGCCTTACGTCACGCTAACCGCACATGCGATTCCTTCGTCAGGCAAGTAAATTGATCGTTCTCAAATTGCTGAACCCTTCCTTGTTCAGGCGAATACAAATACGACCTGAACATCTACAACGCCTTCATGGACTGCTTTGACACCCTTCCGATTGCTGCCACAGTCAACGGTCTGTCCTGTCTCCCTGTTGTCCTTCGATGCTTTTCTTTCTTTGCCGGGTGGGAAGGAACGAACGTGCCCTCTTGCGTGCTTGCCATCGAGTGGGATGTCAGTGCAGAGATACTGTTCTGTTGTTCGTGGCTCTGCCTGCGAAAACAAAGAGGAAAGCAAAATACCACTATCTGAAGATGGTGTGGGCCCGTCTTGAACGTCTTAGTTTGTCTGTTGCTTGCTTTGGTGGTGCAGGAAAGTTTCTGGGGGTCCATGGAGGGTTGTCGCCCGATCTGCGGACGGTCAGTGGTTGGGTTGCGCGGCTTCTTTCCTTCCTGGCTGGTTTTCGTTCGTTGTGAGTTTTCGTCTGTCCTGTTTTTTTCTTCTTTCTTCGTCTTTCGACCGAAGTGCGTCCGAGACACTACGTGCTTCTGATCTGCTTGTCAGTCTCCGGTGGTGAATTGTGTCGGTCTCTCTGTTTACTTTTTTCTGCTGTTCATCCGTTTTCTATTCTTTCGCATGGGTAGTCGCATTCTAACGGAGGATTGACAACTGTCGGTCTGTGGTCGCTTGGAGGTCTTCCCTCGTTCTTTTCCTCTTTCCCCGTCTAGCTTCATGTGTGTGAACATTGACTGCCTGCCTGCGTGCCCTTGCAGATGTCTCAGTTGTCGTCGATCAACAGATTCATGGAACCTCCCAGAAATGGACTTTTCTGGTCAGTCAGTCCGTCAGTCAGCGACGGTCGGACGTGCGCTGGAGATGTAATTGAGGCAGAATAGAGGCTTCAATTGCTGTCACTCATGCGGTCGGTCGATACTCGATTTCTCGATTGATGAATGATTGTTGTGCGGATTAGTGACACATGCCCTTCGATGCATGTATGTATGGATTGATGGATTTCTGGATGGATGCAGTGACATTCTCTGGAGCGACCCCGCAGATGAAGAGAAGGAAGATCACGTCGCGCAGATGGGTGAGTGTGTGAATCTCTCTGGGTGGCTTTCTTCTCGGTTTGTTTTCTGTCTGGTGGGCTCTGTCGGGTCTCTCTGTCGGTTGGATGGCCTCGGAAAAGGAAGAGTCCCGAAGGCAATTGAATGGACTGGAAGAAGTGTAGTTGTGCTGGCGGTGGAATTTTGTTCGGCTCAAGTTGCGCAATGAGCGTACACACATTCTTGACGCTTCCTTTCCTTTCTTGTTTGGTCGCAAGAAAAGGCGATGTCTATCGGCATGTCTGTCGAACTTTCTGCTCTCCTTATGCGTGTGGTTGTATCATTCTATCCCCGTACGTGCTTGTGTGGCTGACTTGATGGTGCAGGAACGTTTTTTCCCAACGACGTCCGCGGGTGTTCTTTCTTCTTCGGGTGTGAGGCGGCTGCTATGTTCCTCGAGAAGAACCAGCTGCTCTCGATCATCAGGTCTGTCTCTCTGTCTGTGCCTGTCTCTCTTTCTCATTCTTGTCTGATAGTCATCGAAGGGTCACAATATGTAAAGAAAAGAAAAACAGTCATCCTATTCTTTTCTATAACTTAGTCGACTCTCGCCATTATGAGCGTCCTCGCGAAGGGTACCTACCTGCTTGGGTTGCCCTCACTTCCTGTTGCTACCTCTTCGGTTCTCTGCTCAGTCATTCGAGTTCAGGCAGGAGTGCTTTTCCCTTTCGGCCCACGGGGCTTGACGGGGCAGAAAGCTGTAGTGTCGGCATGTGTAAGTCCAGTGCATCTGTACCTCTCTCTCTCTCTGTGCGTGCGTGCATCTGTACCTCTGTGTGTATGTGCGTTCAGGGCCCACGAGGCCCAGCTGGAAGGGTACAAAATGCACCAGACCAACGCGAGGACGGGGTTCCCTACAGTCAGTCAGTCAGTCTCCGGATAACGCAATCTTCTTCGTCGATCAGTCTGCTTCTTTCCTTATCTCTCTCTCGCAGAAGTGGCTCTGTGATGGTCTCGAACAATCTTTCTTTAATATGTGCAGCAGATGGATCCAAAATCCTCGTGAGACTTCCTGTGCAAGGCCGACGTAAAAGAGCATTTCTCTCTCTCTCTCCATGTGTATATGCTTGTGCCTGTGTTTGTTTCTCTCTCTGCTTGCGTATCCGTGCATGGTTGTGTGCAATGGTGCTTGAACTGTTTTTGCATGCAGGTGATTACGATCTTCTCTGCTCCCAACTACTGCGACTGCTACAACAACAAGGGCGCAGTTCTGAAGTTTGAGGTGAGTGGGGTTCCGAGTCTTCTTCCCTTCTCTATTTAATCTACCCTTGCTCTAGGTCGTGGGTCTTCCTGCACGATTGGGTGTATGGTGCCATTTTCCTGCACTTTCTCATCTTGCTGTGCTTGCTGCCTTTTGTTTTTGTTTGTTGGTCTCTCTCCCCCTCTCTCCATTACGGTATCTTTCTCTCTGTCCCTCCACGTTCTTTCTGTTTCATGTCTTTGTGTGTCCGTGCGTGCGTGTGAGTGCAGAACAATACGTTGAACATCCAGCAGTTCAACTACTCCCCTCACCCCTACCATCTGCCAAACTTCATGGACGTGTTTGCGTGGAGTATTCCCTTCGTCTCTGAAAAGGGTCCGTCGGTTTGTGGGTGGGTGGGTGGGTGGGTTGGCGGACTTTCGGTCCTTCATCGCCATTCTTGTTGGTCCTTTGCGCATTTGGTTCACCGCGATTTTCTGTGACTGTTTCAATTGTTGTGACTTCGTGAATTGCGGAGTAAGATAATCGTTCCAAAGGTGTTTGTCCCACGTCCCCGGAAAGATTTTGCTTGCTGCTCTAGGCACGTGAGCAGCTCGTGCTTCTTCTGAGTGAAGTGTCTGAGGGGTCTATCGGGGATCTGTGTTCTCTTCTGTTTGCTTTCCTTCTTTTCTGTTCCGCTGGGGACAGCCAGCCAGGACACGTGATAATTAATGGTGCAATTGGGCTCCATGCATGTGGCAATTGTTGTTGTCTGCCTGTTTGAGTGCCTGAGTGCAGTGACGGAGATGCTCTACGCTATCCTGAGGCCGTCAGTCGACGAGCTCTCCGATGATGACGACGACGAAGACGTCGACTCGGTGCAGCTGCCTCCGGAGGTTTGTCTGTCTGTCTGTCTGAATGTCTGTCTGAATGTCTGTCTTGTCTGCTGAAAGAGAAGGAGAAAAAAGGGTTGACACGCGTCGTCTGTTCTGTTTGGAGGAGAAAAACAAGCAGAAAAACAGGAGTTGTACTCCCCATCTCTCTTTACGTCTTCTCTCTGGTTGGTTTTCCTTTTCAGCCTCACGCACAACAAAAAGGGGAGAGAGCGAGAGAGGGCCTTCCCATATGGAGAGTATTTCTGCTCCCCCGTCTTTCCCCCTATCGTTGCGTCTGAGTGTGCACGTCCGTCTTTCACTGCGTGCATCCGTGTCCCTTTCCCCCCTCCTTGCCTTCGTGCACTCAGATACGCACATTCATGAAGAAATCCATGTGCCAGTGAGAATATTCATCGAGAAATGACAAATATCATCGCTTGCAGATCCGCATGTTCATGAGGAAATCGCTGCAAATGGACAGCGAAGAAGCCACGGAGTTGCGAAAAAAATTGACAGACCCCGCAGCCGCTCGGACGAGTCCCTCGAAGACACCGGGGGCACAGACGAGCGACAAAGACAGAAGAGAGCGTCAGTCAAGTCAAGTTGAGTGGAGAGAGCAGCCTAGCCGCCTGTCCGTTTGTTTCAGGTCTCGTCTGCATCCCTCCCACTCGCGTTGTGAACACTTTCCCTGGCCTTCGCCATTGTGCATGTTGGTTGAGTCCGTGTTGCTGTACTTTAACTCAATCGCGAGACTTCCGACGGGACCCATTCTGCATCGGCATTGGTCACGTTGGTTGCACGTCCCTTTGTCCCCCCCCCCCCCC
>JAHBMJ010002592.1:2637-17803 GCA_018398765.1 Chromera velia | reverse complement strand
GCGGTTCTCCGTCTCACCCCGTTGTCATCTCTCCGCAACCGAATAGAAGCCCAGGAGCACCCACTCCTGAAAAGCCGAAAAGCCAGAAAAAAAGCTCTCAGCAGCTCCGACTACCGATCGATTCGATTCATATTGAAGAAAGTGATCATGAAGAAGAGGAAAAGGAAGTGCCATAAAGCTAAGTGATTGTCTCCTCAATTTTGGTACGTGCTCTAACTTTATCGTATCAATAAAAAGTCATATGCAATTTCAAATCTATTAATTTTATATTCTTAATCTCTATTAGTACTAGAGTGAGTCTCAGTGACTAGTGTATATACACTGCCACACAGGCATATTTTTTTTACGGAACTGATAAGTTATAATTTTATATATATTTTTTAAAATTTTTAAAACACACATCAGAAATGTTCTGATAACTATTGTCATGAGAAAAATGATCAGAGTGACAGTAAGTCAGTGACTTAGTGAGGAACCCTAAGAGGTTAACCTCAAATCTTACCTCAAATATCAAATATTTGAGGTTGAAGCTCAAATTAAATCAAATCAAATCAAATATAATCAAATCAAACATGGTCACTACAGTAACTCCCAATTTTAAAAAATTGGTACCTAGTCTAGTGAAAGAAGTACATGGAGTTTGAAGCTAAAATTTTGTGTACGGGCTAGACAGGGGCTCACTAGTCTCTAGCCGCAGTCATTAGACTCTAATTCATTACTAGAAACAAATTCTATAAACACTTAGAGTCACCTAAAAATTGGGAGTTACCAATTTTCAAATAAGAATTTTTTAGGGCCGCCGAAAAAAAAATTGGTAGTACAAAAAAAAAAAATGGGACTCAACTTGAAACTTTTGTTTTATGTGTCATAGTGAACCGCTAACGCAATGCAAAACGGACAGTGGACAGCTCTACACAAACTGCACATACCAGTACAAAAAACAGAGCGAAAATCAATCCAATTGACCATGTAAGCCTACCAGAATTCATAATCCCTCCATATGCTGGACAGTGGCTGCTAATCTTTGTTCAGATCATGCCCTTCTCTCCCGAACATCTCCTACTTAGTGGTTCCCATTAATCCTAGGGTCAATCCGTCATCCAGTCTCTCAAATGAGTCTTCGCACTTTTTTGTGCATAAAAAAAAAAAATGATCACAAAAAGATTCTTTTATCGGTTTCACATGAATATGAACGCCCAAAACCTTTTCTAAATGTCTGTTCAGTGAAAAAGAGGTCATCCAGTCTATTTTCCAGACATTCAAGTTTTGATTGAGGGTTTGAAGTGGTTCTTTATTGCCCTGTAGCAGTTTTTACGCTTCTTTCTTTACCTTGGGCTCTTTTTAGGTCCCCCTTTATCAAACCAATCAACGATGTTAAACAATCCCACAGGTTATAACAACAAGAAGGGCACATTAGTATACACTGCCGGCTATGTGAAGAAAGTGTGACCTGCAGAAAGAGGGAGTAATATAATTATAAGCTCTTAACATATATAAGCTCTTAGCTTTGATAATAGCTCATTATAATTTTAAGAGTCTTAATTTGGCTTTTAGTCTAGTTTTTAGTAATTTTATTGTCTCTAGGGCTTTCTAGGATTTGCTAGTGGTGTCGACTGTGTCATGTTGTCTTCAGTGCTCTCGAGAGTGACCTCTAGACTTCAACCTCAAATCTACCTCAAATTTGGTCAGATTTGAGCTTGAAGCTCAAATCAAATCAAATCAAATCTGGTCACTACCCGCTATGTGATAGTCTATATTTAAGCCTACTACTATATCCACTAGGCGACGCACAGTGGTAAAAAAAAAAAAAAAATAGACATGTCAATTTTTTTTTTCTTTTTTTTTTTTTTTAGTCTGGTGGTCAAAGGTCCAAGCAAACTTAGCAAAGGTAGGTTTTTTAGTTAGATGTGTTTTTGTTATATGTTTGGCACTTCCAATAAAATAATAGAAAAAAAAAAAGATTAGGCTTCTCCAGATTTTTTTTTTTTTTTAATCATTGTGCGTCGCCTAGTATATCCATATGTATTATCAACTTATACAGATTTAACTATATTATTAATTGATAGTTTAAGATGTTAATATTTGAAAAATCAAGTGAAAAATAGAACTTATACAAGAGAACTACTAGCTAGGACTCTGAGCCTAGGAGAGCTACTGGTAGATACATGTGCTAGATATTGGTACTTATCACTTATCCGTTTGTATTCAAGATTTAAGTCACTAAAGAGATAATTTCTCTCCATGAACATAATTGGCTAAGTTTTCTCTAGAGTTTTATAGGTTGCATAAAAATACAAATTCATGATTATTAATGTATCTAGTGATATATTTTGTTTTCAAAGACTACACCAATCCTCAGAATCCTATAGGCTTACACAATCATTTTTTTTAAAATGTTTTGTTCTAGGTTTTGTTGCACCCTACAAAAAATATTAAAAAAGTGATAGAAAAGTTGTTAGAAAAGTGATTGAAAACTGATAGAAAAGTGATAGAAAACTGATAAAAAACAGTTAAAAGCTCATACTAAGCATACTAAGAGATCTACAGTTGACTATTAAGCGTTATCAGTTTGAGCTTCTAACTCTTTATAGTTCTTTCAAACCAATATATGAAAATTGATGTCAATTTTTGAAAGTGCATCAAAAATTGACATCGATATCAATTTTTGGTACTACACTGAAACTATAGTGTAACACAATTCAAATTGTGACACAATACCCTATACACTAGTAGTAGTGGCACAAATAATTGTGTTACAATAGGTGTGATGAAATAGTTAGATTAAGTTAGGTGTGATAAAATTGTTAGACAAAAATTGAAGTGATCATAAACTTTCAAAATGACTAGCTTGAAATCTTTAGAGTCGTTGAAGTTTAGCGTGAGACTCACCTCATTCACTCGATCACTCACCTCACTCACTCATTCACTCACCTCCCTTACTCATCCCACCCACTCACCCACTTACCCCACCCACTCACCCACTCACTCACTCACTCACTCACTTAACACTGGAGAAGAGCAAAGAGGGGGTATGCACTGCACAGCAGTTCATAGAGCGGTTCTGAATCAGACACAAACTGCTGCTCCAGAGTGTTGTTATCCTAAGGGAAATGCTGGTAGTCTACAATGAGGTAGGACATGGTTTGACGGTTTCGGCTTGCATGGTTAAGGTTGCGCTGCATAGTTTGCACAAGTTTGCCTAGGAGTTTGTACACAGCTGTACATTTTTTAAATAGGGTCATGCATGCACGCTTTGTTCATACGTGCATGTGTATATACAGTCTGTACAGCCCGCAGCGGCTATAACGCTGCCCCGCGATGCGTGTCAAGCCATAATCTACAACTATTTTTTCATACATAAGTATGATTTAATTGAATCAGTGACATTATCAGTCAAAAGTTCTTAAAATCACAGTTATTGTTTCATAAATCATTGTGATACAAAAGATTCTAGAAATTCTCCTTGTGATATACTATAGTTCCAGTGTATTTGGTACACTTTTTGGGTACACTTTTATATAGGGTATAGTAAAAATCATATTTTTGGCATTCAGTAAAAATTTATTCTAGTAAAATTCAATATTCATCATTTTATGACTGAACTCTAACTAGTATATCACTATGTATAGTATATATTATTTGAGCATGACTAGGAGTATGATCATTTTAGGGCTTTAAGCTGCTAATATATAAGACTGAAATAAGTTATGTGAACATGCTTTTAAATAAGTTTAGCAACTGTTTTTACCAGAGTATTTCTTTGAACTACCATGGTGGTGGTACTACTGGTACACGCCTTTAAGTCCACCAGTTACCATCTCATGGTTACCAAACTGATGGTAACTCGCTATTGGCTAAAAGAGGCCGGTAGTAACTCCTAACTGTACTGTGTAAGAGCAGAGGCGGGAGCACAGAGGGTAGGAGAGACGGTGTTAAAACATTGGTCTGGAAAGTAGTTTAAATTACTGGAATTATTACACGCTAATTGTTACATACTTTTACGTGTAACAAGGGGGGGGTCAGGGGTAATTGTTACACATTTAACTTTGTGTAACACTACAGGATTAGTGTATTAAAGACTTTTGAATGAGAAGATTAGATGACCACTATCATCTACATTCACTCTCACTCTCAATATGCACTTGTATAATGTCTTACATGCATGGATCTTCGATTTTGTAATACTTTTTTTATAGGTCCGGACCATGATGATATGATCCGACTATCTGGTTACTTGTTTTGTGACTAAAACAAAATAAGAACACTTTTCCCGGGCCTCTTTCTTTTTCTCTTTTTATTACATGCATGCACACCCCTTGAACATTGAGAAAGACAAACATGTCTTTGCATGGATTGCCTTCATAAGGATATACCTGCACCTTGTACACACTCCTCTCTGTTCTTCATGTCGTCTTCTCTGAAGCATTGAATGAAATGTAACCACACCTTTCAGCAAAAGCTTTTCTAGGTCCCACTTTGACCTTCTCTGGACCCCTCTTTGAGATCCAGACTTCATGACGAGAGAGGGGGGAAGATCATGCAGGGAAAGAGACACAAAAGAGCAGCGTGTCAGCTTCACAAACAAAAAGGACAAGAAGCAGACACAGACCAATCGAGTCCTTATTAAAGACTCTTTGGTCGGCCCGTCAAGGGGAAAAAAAAGACCGTCCGAGCTAGTTGGTCCAACGCGATGGTTGGAGCCAGATGGAAGGCTGAACCACAGACAGACCAGACAGCTCTGTCCGCTCGTCCGTCACGAGAGAGACACGTGCAGAGAGGCGGAGAGAGAAAAAAAGAATCATTCTTCCTCCCTTTCCCCTCTCTTTTCCCTTCTCTCCTATCCCCTCAGGGCATGTACACGCTCCCCTCCACATCCAGAATGCCACCCCCACTGCCGGCCTGGGCCACCCCCCCGAGGTCAGGTGCCAGCCTGTTGCCGTCTCCCTTCCCCTGGTCCAGGAAGTTCGGAGAGAACCCGCCTCCCTGCTTCCCCCTCGGGCCCGTGGCAGGAGACGCCAACAAAGGCTCCCTGCCCGCACCCCCCATCTCCGTGGGTACTGCCGCTGCACCCCCATACTGCTGCTGCTGTCTGACAGGATCTGTGGAGACGGGGGCAGCAGGCATAAAGACAGACTCCATAGGGCGGGAGGGGTTGGGGGGGGAGACTTTGATGCTTGTAGTGTTCTGGGGAGCAGGCTGTTGAACCTCGGGTCGTGCAATGCCTTGGTCTGCAGTAGACACAGACAGATGAGAAGGAGCGGACATTTTAGACATGAAATTGGCGAGACTCTCATCAATCAATCTGCAAAACCTATCTGAGATATCCCATGGTTTTCAGCGAAGTTTTCAGTTTACACTCGTTTGCACTGCAAACACGCAGTGCATCATTCGATTTACTCATTCGATGCATCCTCCTCTCATTTGAACGTAATGCAATCAAATGGACTGCCGAAAAACACAGGAAGGACAATACAGTCAATGATGATGCTTGCAGAAAGACAACGAGACAGATGTCAGGCAGGGAGGAGACATGATGCACACCCTCAGATCAAAAATGGGACACACACTCTGACTGACTGATCAGAGCCTGACTGAGAGGTCCTCCAGGCGACTTCACTCCTGCCTGCTGGGGTGAGTACAGCTGCTGGGCCTGCTGCTGCTGAGGTTGGTATGGTTCCTGAGGGTACGCTGGCTGTTCCTGCTGGAGAGAGTAGCCTCCTGTCTCGTACCCGTGTGAGGGCGAGACGGGTGCCTGCTGCTCCTGTTGGTATGGGCCAGGCTCCAGTGCGTTTGTGCGGTCGAAGACTTGGAAGGGATTCTGGCGGGCTGGGGAGGGGTTGGCAGAGGGAGACTCCGCGCCTCCATACGCCTGCTGCTGTCCCCCTCCCCCCCCTCCGCCACCGAAGAGGCCGTAGAACCAGTTTGTGCCCCCCTTCTTCTCGGCAGGAGGCTGGGAGGTCTCTGGATAGTACTCTGGATGAGTGTGGAAGCTGACAGACCTGGGAGGGGGGGAGTAGTTTGTGCGTGCGGGTGGAGGGTAGTACCCGTACTGGTTGTGGTCTGTGGGTGTGCTGCCGATGATGTAGGTGAGGTGGTCCTCTATGTACCTCAGAGTTGAGATCCATTCAGAGAAACTCTGCACCGACACACCTGCCCGCATCAGGGCGCCCTGACTCTCCTCGGCTGCTCTCCGGCGGCGCTGCAGAAGAGAAAAGAGAAGAGGGAGGCAGGAAAGAAGGTTTTGTGTGAAGAAATCAAAGATAACAAGCCATGGGGAAGGGGGGTAAAGAGAACTGAAATGAAGGACTGCACGGAGGAGCCGTTGGGATGGACACGAGCACAGGGTACAAAATGGAGTTGTGACGGAAAGAAGACGGCAGACAGTTTTGAAGAGAGGCTAACAAAAAAAAAGAAAGAAAGGCTGACCACCACTTCCTGTCTGAGTTGTTCCAAATCAAGGTCTCTCTGCTTGTCAGATTCCAGTCGGGTGCTTGTGGGAACCTCGATGAACAGCTCCCTGCACACACACACACACACACACACACACACAGGGACACACTCTTGGAGTCGTGAAGGTAAAAGTCAGATCGTGTCTGCTTCCTTCCCTTATGACACTGACAATCATTGTACGAGAGACAAGACAAAAAGAGAAACAGATAGAGGAATTCGGAGGATGGCGACAAACAAAACATGGAGAAGTCAATTTGAGGCCAAAGGCTCATGTACCGACACACTGACTGACTGACTGACTGTGGGATTGTCTGAATAACAGGGGGTCTGTTTTCTGCATCGTGAAGCTGCCTGCGCAGATCTGCCAGTAGGAACACACACGCACACACACGGGAGGGGAGGGGGGCACCAGAATCTGGGAGGCAATAAAGACACACAACAGGAAAGGGGGCCAGGAACGGGACAATGTGGTTTCCCTTGCAGAGAGTAAAACAGACCAACAAAAATGACGAAAATGAGGAAAACAGAGTGATGGGACGAGAAGCCAAACCCCAGGGAGATTTACTATTCTGGCCTTTTTCCTGACAAATCGCCCCTGTTGTTCTGCTTCCAGGACAGAAAAAGAAAGAACACGAAAGGAATACGAGTGAGTATACAAACCGACAAACCGACAGACCTCCGATTGCCGCCTCCTTCTCGTTCAAGGAAGCGATCAGTTGGTGCACCTGTGCAGAGCTCCCACTCTCCACAGGGATCACTTCGCGTCGAACAGTGCCCTGACAGCAATCAGAACAGATCGAAAAGTTGAGCACACACACACACACACACACACACATACACACACACACACACACACACACACACACATGCAAGTCGAGGATGCCTGGCTGCGAAACAAAGGGCAACGGGCGCGAGGGAAGGGAGGTGAAATGGAGGAAGCGAGAAGGAAAGATGACGGAGAGCCGACGTTTCTGCACTTGAGCCACCAAAGGGGGCAGAGCAGAGACAGCAATTGTCAGAAGTATACCACGATTGTTGTTTAAACCAGGGGGAAAAGACGGTGGAACACGCCCACTCACCCCGGCCTTCGCTTTTTGCAGTTCCGCCTGAAGATCCAGAATCTCTCTGTGCAAGGCGTGCATCTGCACACACACGCTCACACACACACACGCACGCACAGAGAGAGAGAGAGAGAGAGAGAGAGAGAGGGAGAGAGAGAGAAAGAAAGAACGTGGACAAAAGTGGAAAGCGAAAACAGAAATCTTCTCGAAGGTGTCGCCCCACAGCAGCGGCATCCCCTTTCAACCAGCAGCGAATTAGGACGACTTGAGGAACTGCTTTTCCAGCACCTTCTTCGCTCTGCGTATTAGACAGTCGAAAGGACTGTCCACAAAACAAAGCGTCACTTCTCCTACTTGAAAGAGAACGACCGTCTCCTAAGAGTGAAGTACCCCGCTTCCTCTTTCCTCTTCGAATCGGGTCCCCCACAACAGAGCCCAGCAACCACGTGCCCGCATGTCCGTTCATTCTCAGGCAGGCCATCCAGCCGTCCACCCATGCACTCACCTCGGCAATTCTGTTCCTTTCTCTCTCGGGGTTTTCCTTCTCGACTTCGACCAGACGAGGCTCCACACGGACAACCTCGACGTACTGCAGACACACACAGAAAAAGATAAGAGGAGAGGAGAGCAGAAGGAGTGAGCGAAGAGATGTGAGCATCAACAAAAACAAAAGAGAGCAGAGAGAATCCGAATGGCAGTCCGAATGGAAAGCAAGGAGTGTATGAGAAAAATGTTTCTGTGCCTTCCACCTATTTCGTTTTCTTCCCCCAGAGGAACAACCTGATCGAGTCAACCCTTCTCGACTCCCTCCTTGCTCACACACAGAAAACAAAAACTTCACCAGGATGTCTCAATTTCTTGTCTGCACCCCCCTTTTCCCCTTTTACCGACCTCCTTTGTGACCAGTTTCTCTGGAGGTGGTTTGTTTCTCTTCTCCATCTCCAGGGAGGCCCTCAGTCTGTCAATCTCGCGCTGCAGTCAGTGACCATTCGCCGAAGGGGGGGGGGAGGCGGGAAGGGCGGTCAGGATAATTAGCAACATGTCGGCAAACACAAAGAGATGATCAATGGAGTCAGCTAGCGAACGAAACCCGGAGAAAAGCAAACTTTGAAGCTGACAGCGTGACAAGCGGGCTGTGTGCAACCAAAAAAGATCCACTCAGCCATCCAATAGAAACAAACCCCGATCCCAGACTACAACGTTCTTCTGCCTTTTTCTCACGCAGTTTGAAAGAGGACGACCGAACAAAGCACGAACTCTTCTACCCGCCCCCCCCACCTGTTGTCCCTGCACAATCGCCTTCAACTGCTCCGCCAGACGCCCCGACCCTCCCGCCCCAGCCCCTGCTCCTGCAGCACCCAGGCCTCCAGAGGTCGTAGGACCCCCTCCAACACGGACGACCTCGACCTGCATCCATTGAATGAAACAACGAACGAATAAAAATGAATGATTCATTGGTTTGTCAGACATATGCAAAATAGAAGGACGGGATAACCCCCCAGTCCGCCGACTGTATGGTTCGGAAGTCGAGAGGAGAGGACTAACTATGCGATAGGAAGGAAGAAAATGCAGATCAAGGCTGTCTGTCATGTCAAGACCCCCCCAGCATGGCGTCTTGTTCAAAAGATGGGAGAGAGAGAAAGAAAATGGGAGCCTGGTTGGGCTGTGTCGTTTGATTTTATGGCTCTCTCAATTAATTGGCATAGAGGAGCAGAGAGCTTCTTTGCCTTTAACTCTCTTCCCTGACCTTGGGGGGGAGTGCCTCTAGGTATGCCACCTTGCCCTGCAGATGCCAGCCAGGAGAGGGGGGGGGAGGTGGAAATCTCCGGGGTTGCCTCTGTTTCCAGAAGGGAGACAGAAAGACATTTCGTCGGGACTCTTCTTTCTCTAGTAGACACAAAGAAGTGTACGAGGCAGGCACAAGACAAACGGACGGAAGCAAAGAGAAAGAAAGAAAGTCCTCCGATAAAAGGAGAGGAGCCCCCCCCTCCTACCCCCTTCGAGCTCCTCCACGCCCACCCAGCACAGTACCTACCTGCAGCTCTGCGCATTTCGCTTCTGATGCCCTCAGTGCCACAGTCAGGTCTGCCACCTTCTGCTGTACCTCCGTCAAGTTGGCCTGTGCGTCGACTCCGGAGTCCTCTGGTTTGCCTCGGCTGCATCATCGCACTCAAGGATGAACAGATGAGTAAATGAATGAATCCAGCGCTTGGCAGACAAGGGAGTGAGTCAGGCAATCAGCACTGGTGGATTGGCCAGGAAAAGAATCCACAGTGTTCCTTCTCCCGGTCTTCGCTCCTTCTTTCTCACGAATCTTCAATATCAAGTGTGCGACCCCAAGGAAAGGTTGTTTTGGGGAACAGGACACGACGAGATAGAGTCCCTCTGCCTTCGCGGAGGCAGATCAAAGACCCAGAGATTCTCAGGCACCGGCAAGGAAATCTGATCTTTCTCTCATGACGCACGCGTTTTGCACCCATCATGACCAACAGGCTGGGCAGGAACAGCACGTTCCTTTGCTCTGCACTTACCGGAGCTCCTCGTAGTCTTTCACAAGGCGGTCCCTCTCTGCACGGAGACTCTGCGTTTGCTGCAGGCACGCAGGTGGGTAGGCAGCAGTCTTGGGCAGGGACTTAGATGCACCCCAGTAGGCAAACAGGCAAGAAGACAGGTAGCCAGACAGAAAGACTTGTGGTGGGACGGGAGGAACGTGCAGGACAAATGATCAGGGTGGGACGGGAGGAACGTGCAGGACAAATGATCAGGGTGGGACGGGAGGAACGTGCAGGACAAATGATCAGGAAGGAAGGAAGGAAGGAAGCGGACAGACGGCCCCCCTCGTTAATTCTGTCACTCTCTCGTGAGGTCTCCGAATGCCCCCCCACCACTTTGTCTCCTTCCGCCACCATCCCTAATTTTTGAATGGGCCCTCAAGTCTCAGCACATAGATTCCAAAATTCCTCCCAGCAGGCCGTGAACGCGCCTCGCTCCCGTCTCTCAACAAAGCCCTCTCTCTATCTCTCAAGTTTGAGAACAGAAGGAGGACTTCGGACAAGCTGGTTCGGGATCGAAAAGAGAGGACATGGAGGGAACCATGTGGAAAAGCTTCACAAAATTGAGGTGCATGTGAGATCAAACCCTAAGAAGAGGTGCAGAGCAAAAGCCAAACTGAGAACAGAGTGGAGCATAGCAGAGGATATCAAGGGAGCAACACCGTATCCTCGAGCTGTCTCCTATTCTTCTCTGTTGTCCTCACCCTTCTCTCCACCTCCAACTCCTTCTCCAGGGCGTCCACTCTAGCCTGCAAGCACAAAAGACAAATGGGATGAGGAAAATTGGGCTGAAATCGTCACGGGTGTGCACAAAGACAATCGCTCACCTGTGCCGCCATGTTGTCGTCTCGTCACTCGGAGAGAACAACACCGACCGAGTCAGTTGGCAAAGTGAAAAAATGAACTGAAGAGGCCAGAAAAGGAAAACCGAGTGCAACCACCGTGGACCTCTACGATTCTATTCCTTCCGATTCTGGCACGGTTCATACAGCCGGTCTGCACCCACAGTGCGACTCTCTGAGGTCACTCTCAACTGTTCGGCCAGCTCTACAAAGCTGAACTTGCCGTCCTGAAGTGAAGTTAGAACTGCCTGCGCGGGGGCCGCGGGGGGCGCGGCAGGCCGCGGCGGCGCGGGTCGGCCGCGGGTGCCGGGTGAAAAATTGCACAGACACCTGCCTTCCGGGGCCATCACTCAGAAATTTTCGAATTTGACTGAACTGCCCTCCGAGGAGGCGTCATCTTTCCGGGGTCTCTTTGTTGAAGGACAATTGAGTGAAATTAAGGTGAAAGTAAGTTTCCTTGTGGAGAGATCTCAAAGAGAAACCGCATGTTGTTGTAGAGATCCTCACTGAGACAAGTAATCTGTCGACATCATTGTCTGCCAAGTGAACAGTTTTTCTTCTGAAATCTTGTGAACAGTTGTTCGAAAGAGACGAACTATCGAAGCTGGCTGTTTCAGCCTGTCTTTCCACGAACCTTTCATCAATCACGGTGCTCTTTTTCTGGATTGTTCTTGAAAGAATGAAGTTTATCGAAGTAGACGCGTTAAATAGGCTGTCAGCCTTACTGCAGGATGGAATAGAATGCGGCGACAGGCGAGTTGAAGGGCGCGTAGAGCTCTTTGACTGTACAAGAGGAGCGTCCGAAAGGAAACTGTCACATAGCATTCAAGGAGGAGTTGTGGGAAGGAAACGGGAGGTTTCAGAGGCGAGCACACAACCGCCACCGAGTTGTCGGAGTGAAGCAGCATCGCCCAAACACACTTTCACATCAGCCACATCGCCGGCCCTCACACCTTCCAAATCCCCTCATTTCCCTCCTTTGCCGGAGCCTCAACTCCCCCTCTTGCATCAGCGAAACGGCAGTACTTTCAAAGCAGACGAACTGGAGGGGAATGTCAGGGACATGCTAGTGACTTTGATAAGCACGATGAACCAAATCTTTCCTGACTACGACTTCAGGTAAGCATTTCAGTAACTGGACCACACAATTGGTCTCTGTTTCATTCGGACCGTTTCGATGCATTCATAGAAGCCCTCCACTTGCATTTCCCTTTTGCCTTTCTGATTCTCTCCCTTTTGATATGCGATCAGATCTGCTGTTGCTGTCAGAGTGAGAAACATTCGCTGTGTGTCTCCATGACCCACTTTCTGTCTCTTGGTCGTCGCTGTTCTTGAGTCCACTTTCTCCATCACTCCCACAGTAACCCCCTGCCACTCCCAAGCAGCTGCCTGCCAACCCACAGCCACACAGTTAGACACTAAATGCACGCACACAGGCCCAGCCACTAAAACTACCACTCCCACTGGCACCGACGTCTACACACCCTTCGCAACCCACCCACCCACCCACCCACAAGTATTCAACCACAACACCGCTTTCCTCTCCTTTCCCTCTTCACGCCATTCAACTGTCTTTCCTGCTGGTCCAATCACGCTTGGACAGTGAATTCCTCCCGGACTCAAAGTGCACACACTTCTTCTTTGCTTTCCTGCATGCAGTTCGATTCACGCTGAGCAGTTTGAGCTCGAGAAAGACCTCCAATCAGTGTTCAACGCCATCAGTTGCAATTTCAGTAGGCATGTCGACCGCTTGCGGCCTGGTTTCACTCAAGAGCTTTGGGCGGCAATCGGGGTGGGTCCGTTTTTCCTTCTTCTTTCCTTCGTTTACGCTCTTGTTGGCGTTTCCCGTCAATCTTTGCGGCTGCGTGTAACTCTGTGACTGAATGAATCAATGTGAGCAGCAGAGGAGGACTGTCACCTTATGAGGCTGTCCCTGGGCTTTCCAATTTTGGTCTCGCCTCTGTCTGCCCTTGTATCTAGCTGTCTCGCCATATGCGCTCGTGTCTCTATCCTCCGTATTTCTTCCTTCCTTTTTGTCCACTCGTTTTATTCATCTCTCTCCATTCTCTTCTCGTGCTTTTCCTTTCCTCTGCCCTGGGTCCCGTCTGACCTGTGTGCTTGTTCATTTGTTTGTGCGTGTGCAGCACTGTCTGAATTTGGCTGATGTGGAGGTTTACTCGTACACGCACGAATTGTGGGACGAGGAGGGGGCACCGATGGGGGGGGAGTGCGCTGCCGGGGTCCTCTGGGCGTTTGATTACTTCTTCGTCGATAGGCGGAGGCGGCGCGTTCTTTTTCTGAATTGCGCCGTTACGAGGTCAGCCAGTGGGGAAGTTTAGTAGACTGAGAGGGGTGGCGACTCTTCTCCCTTCCTTGCTTCCAAACTACTGAGATGCAGCACTGACAGGGTGTGTGTGTTTGCATATGTGTGTGTGGTCGCTGTAATTGGGGAGGCGACGTTACATGCATTCATGGAAAAGAATTCCGTATGAAGATTAGCGGATGCAACACTGTGCTGGCCCATGTGTGTGTGGTCGCTGTAATTGGGGAGGCGACGTTGCATGCATTCATGGAAAAGAATTCTGTATGAAATTAGCGGATGCAACACTGTGGGTGCCTGTGTGGTTGCTTGCAGTAATTGGGGAGGGGACGAGGTGGACTGCGACGATTTTGACGGTCAGTCAGTTGTTCTCTTCTTTTTCCACCTGGTTTTGCTTCCCTGCCTGGAGGTATTCCACCCTTCTTTTTTTGGTTTTAGAGAACCATTTCGGTTCCTGAGGTTGATCTCATTTTGCTTCTTCTTGTGCCGTCGATTTGGGGCCTTATAAGCATCGCTTCGTTTCTGCCCCTGCTGCAGAAGATACTTGCGATCATCCCAGCAGTAGTCTCTTCAGAGGGCGCAGCAGCCACCAGCAGGATTTCTCCTTTCAAGGCAGCAGCTTCCAACAGCAGGGAGGACTCCCGAGCAGTAGCGGGTTCAGAAGTGGTGGCCTCGTGGCGGGTGTCCCTTGGGGGCTGGGGGCAGGTATGAGCATACGTGAGGAGGATGAGAACTGGGAAGGAGAGGGGGGAGACATGGACATGGACATGGGAGGAGCAGGAGAAGACTCGTTCTGTTATGCGTGAACAGAGAGAGAGACAAGAGAGGGCATGGAAGGGAGGAAAGGAGCGGGAGAGAGAAGATGCATGCATCCTTTCGACTTTCTACTTACCCTCTCTCGTTCGTTCCTTCGGACTTCCTTCCGCTGCAGATGAGTGGATCGATGGATGTATGAATATGCGGTGTGATGGTAGGAATGCGCGAGTGAAAGGAGGAGGCGGAGCGGCAATGATAGACATGTGCTGACCGATGGATGGGGCAAGATAGAGAGAGAGATGAGAGCCTTGCTTGCTTGCTTTTCCCATCTGCCAACCTGTCTGTCTGTCTTGTCTGTCTTCCGCCTTCGCCTGCTTTCCTCATGGATGGAAGGCGTAATTGATGGATGTTCTATCCCCCTTTTCCCCTTTCTTCTTTCTTGTTGTGAGCGTGTTGTTCTGTTCTTCTCCCCCCCCTCTTGTGTCATCTCTGTGTCAAATCAACAACAACTGATGGAGCTCCGTTTGCTTCTCTTGTAGACATGATGAACTCTGTATGACAAGACATCCGTGAGTCAAGGAAGCAATGCGAGCACGAGGCATGGATGGCATTCATCGCGTGACGTGAGTGAGTGTACTGTGTGTAAATAGGACATGATAGACAGCCAATTAAGTGGCAGGCACGTCGAGTGAGTGAATGGATGAAATGATGCATCTACAAGTAGACTGGAACAGAGTTGGTGCATGTTGGGTGTGTACGACTTACAACCAAAGCAGAGCATTGAAGGATGTGTGGGGAGAGGGAAGAGGCTGTCAAAAACGATCTGCGTGCCCCTTCCCTCTCCCTGCCATGTCCCTTTTCCTTTTATTTTTTGGATCGGAGAATCGTTCGTTGTTTCCTTCCCTCGTTTTTTCATTTCTTTGAAGGGGTTGATTGGTGATGGAGACTTTCTGTGTTTCTTTCTGTCTGAATTCTGGGCCGACCTTGCTTGCAAGGTTTCTTCTTCTCTCTTCTTTCTGCATTCATTCATTCCCGCTCTTGCTCTGACTGACCAGCTTGTGCGTGAGAGGGACAGGCGATGAGTCAGAGGAAGAGCGGACTGAATGGACGATTGAATTGATCTTGGAGATTTCAGAAGAAGCAGTTTGAAGGCCAACGAATGGAGGAGTGAATCCAAAGGGGGGG
>JAHBMJ010002591.1:80000-98114 GCA_018398765.1 Chromera velia | reverse complement strand
CCCCCCCCCCCCCCCCCCTCCCCACACACCCCCACGCAGTGGACTAGAAGGCATCATCTTCCCGTCTCCGTATCCCCAAGGCGATTCAGGTGCAGTCTGCCCCCCACTAGGGCTGCAGCACGCTAGATCTTCCCCCCCCTCTGCCACCCGCACTGCACAGAGGGCCAAAACTTTCCGAAGAAGAACCACAGCCTCCTTCCGCCGTTCTGAATCCGATTCAGCCGCACGGTGCCCCCCCTGCTCTTCTCCTCCCCCCTGCACCCCTTCCATAAACGCGCACCCCGACTGCACAACCACAGGATCTTGAAGGCCGTTATCGCCGTCCCCAACCGGATCCATTGACCCTAACCCCCCATGCGAAGAGGCAGGCTGATCAAAGGATAAAAGCCCTGCTGCGTTCTCCTTCTGTGTCTCTCTTCCAGTTTCCGTTCCACAGAGGGGAAGGGAGAGAAAGAGGACGCGAACAGAGGCCGCCAAGAGGACGGCGTCAACTGAGGCAAGCAAAGAGAACCTGCTGTTCCTTCCTCCCTCTGCAACGTCCCAATCCGCATCGGCCTCTGTACCGTCAACATCCACACCTGTGCCTGACGTTTCGCCTGCTTCCACGTGTTTGTGCCGGAGCTGCAGAACAGAAGAGAGGGGGCGACGAGTAAAATAAGCAACAAAAAACATGAGGATGGTACAGGCCTTTGCAAGACGAACCCAAGAATCAACAAAGCAGAAGACAGGCAGGTCCACATGCATGCATGAGCCCTTCTCTCTCTCTCGTTTTTCTTTTGTTGTTTTATTCTTCAGCCCTTGACCTCACTAATTGACTGACTGACCATCAGCACCAAGGCGAGGAGATCGAATGCCCTGGTCACGTTCCCAGAGTTGCACAGGGACGCCACACCGATGTACAGCCCGTCGATTTCATGACTCCCCTGGAAGCGCACGCATGGGCAAACAAAAGAAGGGAGAGAGGGATGGATACAGAAAAAGGGAGAGAGCTTCTGGAGAGTAGAAACCAGACACATGGAAGGCAAAATGAATGCTACAAGAATAAAGAGAAAAGTCCGACAAGAGAAAAGAAATGGACTCCCTCACTCCCTCACTGATTGATTGACTGATGCAGATTCACACACTCATGCATGCACTCACCGAGACCCTCCGTCCTCGCATACGAGAGCACAGCTGCACCAGAGCGGAGGCTGTCCCTTTTTGCTCTTCTGTACACATGCCCCCAGCAGAGCGGATCGAATCAGGTCCCTCTGTCTCGGCATCCCTTCCTGACTTTAACTCAACCCTCCGTTGGCGCATTTCAAGAGACAAGGCGGAAGACCCCGATGCCGCTGCGAGGTGCGCCCAGCTGCAGAGGCACACACACACACACACACACACATACACACATACACACACACACATACACGCACGTACACACATACATACACACATACACACACACACACACACACACACACATACATACACACACACACACACACACACACACATACACCCACGTACACACATACACACACACATACACACACACACACACACACCTAAATTTGAAAAGCCTTCTAATGCTTTTGCGAAGGAAGGCTCAAAGCAAAAAGGCAGGTAAAAAACTGCCACATCCTTTTCACCCTCTCCCCGAACAATTTCACGGTCTTTCCATTGAAGACAATGATAAAAGAAAAACAAGTCTCTCAGGACCAAAAGAAACCCCTCCCTCCCCGTCTCTGTGTGGGTCTCCACGAACCCACCCCTGACGAAGTTGGAGGTCCGTCACGTTGTTTCTCTCCGAGTCGCTTTGAACAAATGAGTGCCGCTCTTCAGCGTTGTCCCGTCGCCACGAGGCCAAAACGTGAACCGACCACAAGAGCAGAGAGAGAACCTTCGAGGACTTGATGTCAAATTCAAACGGATCCCCTGAACCCCCAGCATCCCCCTCAGGGTCGATTTCCGGGGCCGCCGTTTTACCTCCAAACAACTCGAGGGTCGATGGGAGCGGTGCTCGAAAGGTGGACGGCATCATGTCAGAAGGATAATCAGAAGAAGGGACTCCAGTCGCATGCCCCCGGGCAGATGCGGGCACGTCCCCGTTCTCCTTGCTCCTCAACCCCGCGACATCAGCCTTCACCAGGGCGCGACCAAACATATGGCAGAGACTGCCCAAACGACGTGCGCTTTCGAAAAGACGAATCTCCCGTCTCCTTTCTCGAATGGCCTGCAGGCAGAAAAACGAAAAGGCAGAGACAGAGCGTAAACGGGTCAATAGACAGGGGTACAGAAGGACGCAGGGATGGAAACACGGAGGGAGACACTCGGTGACGCATTGGACCCTAAGTCTTTCTCTCGAACAACCAAAATTTACACCTCCTCCGATCGGGACAGGGACGCAAAAACACACATTGCCCCACAAGCTTTCCAAAACACTTACCTAACCATTTGCACTTTCCGACCCTTCCTGTCGTTCCCCTTCCCGACCCACCTGTACATTCCGGTGTGCGAATTCACGTCTCCGCACCTCCTCCAACTCAGAGGCGAACACAACAGGGAGAGGCGACTGAGGGGGTGGAGGTCCTGCCGGAGGATCCCCCGAGGCAAATTCCTCATGGGCAATGTCCCCACTCATATCGATCCCCCCCGACAACCCTGCAGACTTCGGAAGAAACACAGCCCCACCCTCGAGGCAGAGGGAGAAGACCAACTCGGCCCTCTGCAAGAGAGTACAGAGCTCGACCGAGGAGGATGCCTTCGCATTTGCGTTACCGTCTCCTCCCAATCCCGACTCTGCGAGACACCGCAGAATTCGAAGTGAAGACCGAACCTGTCGCAGAACCAGAATGCGACCTCGTCCCGCACTGCTCAGACACGCCACCAGACGTTCTTCCGTTAGCCCCGCAGCGACGGCCTCTCCTCCCTTCCCTCCCTCAGAGGCTACGAGTGAGACGCACTCACTCAGAAGACTTGCGAGTGTCTCACTGCTCTGTGCAGCTGTGGGAGGTTCCTTTCCTTGTGCGCTCTCTGTCGCAGCGAGCGGTTCAAGAAAGTCTTGCAGTGAAGTGAGAAGAGAATCTAAATGATCGGGAGATGCTGTATCATGGCCCCACAGATGCGTCTTCTTTAAGGCAAAAGGAGGGACGGCAGGAAGAACAGACCAGTTGCGGGATGCATGAGGAGGGTAGACAGTCGGAGGAAAGTCCCCTTCATTCCCGTCTCTGCCTGCTGAAGGAGAGTCGGGGGAACCCAAGGAGCCTCTCTTACCCTCATCCATACGTACTGCTCCTCTCCCGCCCAGCTGTCCATTCACAACAGGCAAGGCCTGTCTCTTCCCCCCTCCTTTACTTTCATTCTTTTCCCTTTCACCTCCACAAATGATGGAAAGAAGGAGAATCTGCGAGACAGCAGCATCCACCAAGTGGGCGACAGGAAAGAAGAGAACCCGCAGCAGCCTTCCCTCTATAGGACCCTCCTGCGAGTTTCTGCTTGCAGTTCCACTGACACCACTGCCCTGTGACAACCCTCTGCCACCAGCGGGCGAGGAGGCCAGCCGACTTCTCGCAGTCCTGCAGAAAAAACAAGCAAGAGGAAAAGGAAGGGCCGAGGAATTCTTCAAACACATCGATCGACCCAGAGAGAGAACAAAACTGACTAACAGAAAACAAATGCGCCTGGACTCCTTGCAGTCCCCCTTTCCATGCGTGCACACACGCACACGCCGAGAGCGAAGGCATATTTCTCTAATGTTTCGGGTGATGACCAAATGCGACGGGACCGATCCCTATGCAGTCTCTGAAATGTGAGTTTTCCCGTTCTTTCTATGTGGACATAAGGAAGTGTGTGAGTGTGTGTGAATGTGCGCGCGCGCGCGCGCGGATGCTTTTGCTTCATCGGACGAGCCCGAGCCCGACTCACCTCAAGAGCTGGGAAGCGTTCCCCAGGGCGTCCATGACTTCTGAATGAGAGGGGATGGTCTCAAACAAAGAAGGAGAGGAGGCGAGGGAAGAGCCCCACACGACAGGCATCCAGGAGACGCTCAGAAGACTCTCCACTGCACGGCCAGCAGCACCCCCTCCAGATTCACCTGTAGTCATCACCGTGTTCGTCTCTGGCCTCCAATTTTCCCCCTTTCGTGTTTTTTGAGGGAACAGCGAAAGCAACCACCCGAATCCTGTCAAAGCCCGGCTGGAACCCTCAGCCGCCAGCTCTTCCAGGTATCTTCCAGCAAAATTGGAGAACAACCGTTGAATACGAGCGACAAATTCCATCTCCTTCAATAAAAACGAAGGCGACCCGCTCCCCTCCTCTCCCTCTCCTCCTCGAGGTTCCCTTTCTCTATCCACCACTCCGCGACCCAGAACCACTTCCGAAGTCTCTGCCAGAAACGACACCGAAGGGGCAACCGCTTGAACAGCCATCCAGCGATGTAAGAGAAAAACCGAAAGAAACAAAACCCACAGAATTTCATCTGCCCCAAGTTCCTTCCGTGACGCAAGCCGCTGCACCATATGAGGAAGCAGCAGACTCCCGACAGAGACACCAATGGACGTCTCTTCTTCTTCAAACTGCACAGAGCCTCTCGAACAAAGGCGAACCGACGAGGGAACCTCACCCCCTCCTGGAACAGCACAAGGAGACCCCACAGCAGCCTCATGCAACCCCCCACGGAGACTTGAGAATCCCCCCCCCTCTACCCCCTCTCCTACTCTGTCTCTTTGTGCAAACGGATTCACATACAGAAAACCCGCCAACGGACCTCTTAACCTGAGGACCCACACACTTCTACCATTGGCCACAAGAAGCTGCGGTTGGGCAGGATGAAAATCAACACTCCACATGCCCCCGCCCCCCAAACCTGCGCCCTCTGCCTGTCCATCTGCTCGAAAACGCGAAGGGGAAGTCAACGCAGTCGCCCCACCGTCTCCCAATGCATCTTTTTCCCTTTGCTTCTCAACTTCCTCTCGCACCCGACGGGGGGACATTCCCACGCCTTCCCTTTGCCCTTTCAACCGCACACACCTCACGGCCAGAGCCCCACCCACTGCAGACGTCAAGAGTGTCAGAGGCCCGCCAGAGGCTGACAACAGGGCCACGACACCCGAGGTGAACACGACAGCCAACAGACACGAAGACGCATCCCATGCCAAAGAACTCACGCGAGAAACCGAGGACGGCTCAGGGTTGAAGGAGCTAACCGAGTCATGCGCCTCTACTTCCGCCTCTTCCTCCTTCTGTATCGCGAGGTCACTTTCTACACCTGTAGGCACAGGCTCCATCAGTGCTTTTGAAATCTTTACACGCACCACGGTGCTACTACACCACACGCTTTTCAAACTTCCAACGTCCCCCCCCTTGGCCAGACACCGAAGCAACCCCTCTAAATGAACAAAGAGCACCTCTGTCTGCCCAAACAAAGAAGAGTTCACCCCTATTGCCGCAATTCCAACTGACGAGGGAAGACAATTGGGAAGGTCTTGATCAGGAAACGCACAAACGACGGGCGGCCCTTCTCGCTCTTCTTGCTCTTCACTGTTTGCCCCTGTCTCCCTATGCCCCCCTGTCGGCAGGTACAGTTGCTCTGGCGGGATGTCCACAGATATCAACAAGGCACAAACCGACACAGTGGCACCACCCGGAGAACAACTCAGAGGTGCATCTCCACTGCTGACGTCTTTGCATATGGAAGGCTGGAGCGCTGCAAGATCGGGGAACGAATCTGTCGAGAGCGCCTGATGACTGCTGCTGGTTGAGAGGGACGAGGAAGATGGGGGGGGAGGGGGGAGGTCAGAAGCAGAAATTGGAGGTTTTCCCCTGATGGACCTGTCCAACGCCTCCACTGGACAGAGCACTAGAGAGACCGCAATTGCTGCCCCCTCTGGTCCCATGTCCTTCTCTTTCTCTGCCTTTCTCTCTCCTGAGGAGATTGGCATTTCTCCGTCAACGATCTGTGACGAAGGCACAAAAAGCGACAAAGAGGAATTGCCATCCACCCGCACGAGGCCCTCCTCCTCTCCAGGCACAGTGCCGTCCCCCCTCCCCAGAGCTCTCTCGCCGTCCTCCCTGTCTCTGTACAGACCCACACTCAGCGTCAGCACTGAAGGAGCGAAAGCCTGTCGAGAAGAAGAAAAGAAAGAAAGAAAGAAAGAATGCAAGAAAAAAGGAAGGATGGGCAACACATCGATTATAGAAGAGAATTCAGCAGCCACACAGAACAGAAGGAAGGGGAGAGTGTTTTGACAAGAAGTGAGCCGTCAACACTGTGAGAGAAAGAGAGAGGGAGGGAGGGGGGGCGGGATCCATCGAGAGAGGTACATTTATGGATTCATTTTCTGTATGTTTGGGGATGTATGTATGTATGTATGTATGTATGTATGAAAATGAATCCATACAGAGAGGGAGGGGGGTGGGGATGCATGGAGAGAGGTACACACACACCTGCATCGAGAAAGGTCCTGTAGGGCGAACGAGACAGAGCGAGAATGAAAGAGACGCACATGCATATAAAATAATGCATGCAGACAGACAGATTGACAGGCAGCCCGAGCCGAATGAATCCACATGCAGCTATCTGCCTGGCAGAATTGACTGTCATCGAGAAGGAAGCAAACAAGCGCTCTCAGAGAAGGAAGACGGATGGCAAGTGGATAAATAAGGAGAGAACGCAAACGCAATTGCGGACGGCAGGAATTGAAGTTGCCTGCCTGCCAGAGAGAGAGGGAGAGGGAGAAAGAGAGGGACGGAGAGAGAGAGGGGAAGGGAGGGAGAGAGCGAGGCACTGACGATTCCCCTTGTGAGAAAAGCGCTTCTCGTTGTCCGGAAGAGGACTGAGTCGTCAATCTCGCATCCCGTTTTTTCCTTTTCTTTTTCCGGTTCTCCTGCAGCCTTCTCATTCTCTTTTTCTGATTCCCGCCCCCCCAAGCTTCGCACTTCTGCTCCACTGTGCAGCTCTTTCTTTGCCAAACACTCCCAAATAGACAACGAGGGCGACCCACTGAGAAGACTTCCAGTGACAACAAAAGGCAGAAGGCCCCACAAACCGGGCACATGACCGACAGAAACCGGTTGCACCGAGTCGCCACTCTTTCTACCGGCGCTGTCTGTCTCCACAGCCCTGCCCCCTCCTGTCTCGTTAGCAAACAGAGAGTCGGGGTGCCGTCTCCAAATCCAGACAGAGCCGTCAACCAGGCTCAACACCACCGTGCAGCCTGTCAGGAAAAGAGGCATCCGGCAAAATGGACACACGAAAGTTGTTTAGCGCAACAGTTTTCGTTTTAGGAAACAAGAAGACGGACACACTTCGATACTTGAGAGAAAGCTCAGAGAGAAAATCCGCACGCTACAAGAAAGCATCCCATTTCGGACCCAGGGAAACGAAGAAAATTCGCCGACTAAATCAATCATCTCCCTCCCCCCCTCCCTCCCTCGCTCTCTGACTGACTGACCTGAGGAATCAGCTTCACATTTCATCACCAGAGACGCCGGACCGCTGCCCCCCTCCAGGGTTCCCCTCGACATTTCCCTCAACGCAGCCCCAGCAGAGCTGCGCATTGAGGGGTCTCCCATTCCCCCCCCGTCGCTCTTCTGCCTTCTGCTGCCGGTGCTGCTCCCGCCCATCACTCCAGCCGCTGCGGCTTTTGCAAACGACGAGAGGTGGCTGCTGAGGGATTTCTTCTTTCTCTGTCGCTGCACGAGTGCGAAGGCGGCGACGAGGGGGGAGTTGGAGAGGAGAGACAGGCGATTGGAGACGCGGTCCCACAGGAAGAGGTCACCGTGAAGAGAGACCCCGACAACGAATGGGCCTGCATGCATGCACGGGTATGGCATGAGAAGATGAAGGAAACGTCCACACATGCATGTCCTGTGCCACTACAGTAGTATGAGACCGGCAGAACGGCGTGAGGAGGAGAGGAGTGCGAACAAAAGAGGGCGGGAAAGTCAGTGTTCGGATTTGGAGCTCAGCAGCACATCAGAAAGAAGGAATGGGATAGTCTGCCTGAGCGTTCCTAGGGACAGAAGAGCACTGGTGCGAAAAAAAAAGGAGTAAGGACGGGACGGCAGAAAGCCCCTGCAGGTTCAAACCCCTGCAACCTGCAAGGTCTGAGCACCAACAGGAAAAGACAAATAAACGTACAAGGACATGGAGAGAGAGGGGGTACCTGTCGAATTCTGTCGAACTGGTCGATGGCTGCCAGATCAGGAAGGTAGCATCGACATTCGCTGGAGAATACAACAGGAACGCGCTGACGCACGCACGCGCACAAGCAGGACAGGCAGGCAGGCAGGCGGACCTTTGGTGGTGGAGACTGCTTGGAGACGATTTCCCAGAAGATGGTGAACAGGGCAGAAGCGGGGTGCAGAGCCATCATAGAAGAGCTCTGCGACTCTACGACCATCAGAAAGGACGAACAGAGGGTACTTGACCGGATCCTGCACAGACACAGGAAGGAGAATCAGCACACAGAAAGAGGGGGACGGATGGCGTGAAGGAATCGAGTTGTGAGAGTCATCGAACAAAGAGCGATGATGCGAAGTACGAAGTGCGCCCACGTACCAAGCTAAGTGCACTCCAGTGGGCGAAGGTGAACGGTTTCTTTCTCTGGACGCTCACAGAGAACGCTTCCTCCAACCGGAGTTGCTCCATCAGTCTGACACAACAATCAACTCAGTGACAGACCCTACAGCTTTGAACTTCCGCCCACTACTGCTTGCGGCTTTGTGAGCGATCATTCACACTTTCTCCCCTACCCACAGAACAGGCAGTCAAGGGAATCTGTGCTTCTGGTGCTCCTTTTCGCTTGGGTGCGCCTCTCCTATATCCAGCACGGTCAGTAGTTCTGAATAGAGCAGGTGTAACAAACAGCACTCGGAAGCCTTCAAGCCCTGAGGAAAGATGCTGTGAACTTCTCCTCGTGACATTCGGTTCTTGCCAAGGTTGATACCCACATCGACCCCTTTCTGACAATTTGACAAATCATCACCGACTATAACTTCCCTCGTGCATCCTCTTTGACAACTGTTGCTTTGAAAACTTTTGCGATCTCTTGCGATACTTTTGCGAGACGGCGGCGCAACACTCAGTGACTGCATTTGATCGATCGCGATCGCGATCGCGATCTCGGCAACAGATCGATCGATCGTGAAAATTCGTGAAATACGCGCGTCCGGCAGGATCCCCGGCCCGACCGCCTGCATGCATGGGTCGACCGAGAAAACTCAACGACGAAGCTCGATAGTTATGTTTTTCCTAGTTTTTCCTTAAAAAAACGGTTTTCAGTGTCCACCTCCTCCGCGAGCAGCAACTGCATGTCAGATGGAGGGCCATTGGAGGCGCGTCACATGCAGAAGATCAGCCTGGTCAGGCCTGCCAAATGTGATAATAATTTAAATTTCAAAAGAGTATTTTAGCAGTTTTGATCTTCATATTAACCTCCCTAAACCTAACCCCCACTTGAAAGTTGAAACCACATTTTTGGATAAGCTTGAAAGTCCACGCCGCAGGTGTTGATCGTCTAGGGTGTCTTGAAAGCTGAAGAGTTGCAATCCTATCCCGGCCAGCACGGCGCTTCGGCACCGCGCAGCACGGCCTGCACGCTCGGCCCACCAGGTCCAGAAGCAAGCATGGATACGCGGCATGCTGGTACCCTATACTTCAACTTGAAGCCGTATATCTGGGCGTATCTGGGCGGTGTCTTGATCGTTTACGCCGCAGGCATGGATGGTCTCTTTAAAAAAAATGCCGCATATACAGATCATCTTAATTAATTTTTTTTTAGTGGTACTTAGGTTCAGGGAAGTTTTCATGTCAATGCTCTTAAATTTAGCAACTAGGCTCCCAGCCATCTCTCTCAGTTCTTTCTAACATGTTTTTACATGTTTTTCAGATTTTTTCAGTGGACACATCTCTAGATTATTCGGGATTATCCTCGATTGTCCCATACTATCCTGCATCTTGGTTTACTATCGTCAGTCTATCAGAGTAACTATCCTGTACTATCGTGGATTCCTGGTTTTACACTCCCCAATCTTTTATCACGGCTTGCGTAATGCGCTTAGCTTGTGTATTTTAGTATGTGCTTTCATTTATAAATTTATATCGTAACATAGTGAGGTGAGCCACGGGACCAGCCAATCCCGGGGTGAGCCGAACTAACGCGCACCGCCGCCGCACGGGATGCCCGCTGCTCAGAGACCAACACATGCACGCAGGCTCATGGAGGCACCGCCATGCCAGTCTGTATTAGAAGAGAATTAAATAAAATAGAAATAAAGTGGAATTAATTCAGTCAGCTACGTATAGCCTGGATTGAGTAAACAACAGTTGCTTGTAAAGCTTCTAGAAGCAGTTTGGAAGTGAACCTTGAACTGACAGACTTTCCGTAGTAGAGATCTAACTAAACTAAGTGCGATCACTTAGGAGAAGAGGAGTTACCTCCTTACGTGGTAGCACAGAGCCTGGTTGATCTCTCCAGGACCTCTGTTGCTCAGTCTGATCCTGTAACAGTCATCTTCTTTCTTGGTAAGTAAATTTTTTTCTTCTCCCAAGACTCTCTCTCGATGGAGCAGGTTCTGCAGCAATTGCTGGAGGGGCAGCAATTCATGCAACAGCAGATGATCCAGGTGCAGCAGACGCAACAACTTCAGCAACAACAGATGGACGCTCTGGGAGCACAGCAGCAATAAACAGCCACCGACGGGGGCCCAATCCATCAACAGCAGCAGCAGACACCAAAACAGCAGCAGCAGCAGCGGATGAATCAACAGCCAACTTCTCCACCTCCCCAGCGGTCGAACTTCAAGGCGAAAGAGCCGCCAGTGTTTCATGGGGACCGGAAGTTGCTCGAAGGTTGGGTTGCGAATATGAGGGAATACATACAGCTCTCCGATATTTAGGTGTCGAAGCAGTTGGGGTCTGTACGTCAGTACTTCTCCCGATTCCTCAAGCAATGGTATGATAAGACGTAGAGGTCCGCCTCTCCTTTTGTCAACGTAGAAGATCTCTTCACCCGTCTGTCCGAGTGTTTCCCCGATCCAAACAAACAGACAGACTTGAGAGGGGAAGTCCGGAACGTCCGTTGTCAGGGCAATGAGGGGGTTCACAAGTACTCAGTCCGATTCAACGATATTGCAGAAGGAATCGTTAATGTGAGTGAGATCGATTTGATGTACGACTACATTCGGGGCCTTCCGGATGAGGTGAGGAAGGAAGTGAGGAGGAGGAAGCCTGACAGTCTCGATGCTGCGATGAAGGATGCAGAGAAGGCCGAGCAGCTGTTGAGTGGGGGGAGAAAGAAAGACTACGGGGGCCAGGGCAGAAACGGGCGAAGTGATTCGCACCTGCCTTTGCGACCTCAGTCCCAATCGAACGATGGACCCGTTCCGATGGATTTCAACCGAATCTCCCGAATTTATTCCCTTTCCCAAGATGAGATCAAGAGGCACATTCAGGAAAATAGGTGCTTCAATTGTCACGCGGTGGGACACTCTGCACGCCAGTGTAGGAACCGCAAGCAACAGCAGTAACAACAGGGTCCTAGGGGTCATGGGGGTCAAAAAAATTTCTATGGAGGTCAGGGACGCATACACAACCTACAGAGTGGGGTACAGCAGCACTACGGTGGTTCGGTGCAAGGGCAGTGGGGGAATCCAGTCATCCCACAGGGGCTTATGCCTCCTCCTGGACTGTGTCCACCACCGCAGTTCCAGGGGAACCCTCCCCAGTGGTCACAGCGCCAGCAGCAGAATACACCCCCGAGAGGGATGTACTCCACGACTGGGGGCAGGACAGGCAGGAGGAGGAAATTGATCACCTTCCACGGCACAGCGAATGGCGTCCCGATCCGTGCCCTTTGAGATCCAGGGGCGGACTCTATTTATGTGAGCAAGAGAGTTGTTGAGGCCGGGGAGTTCCGTTTGTCCGCCTTGGAGCCCTCCACGTGTAAAGGGGGCATCCGTCTCGATGGTGCGCAGGCTCCCTCGACTACTGTCCAATGGGAGGCGCTTGACATCGATCTGAGAATTCAGGACTTCGTAGCCCCCCTGACCATGACTGTACTCGATTTAGATGAGGATTATGATGTGGTCCTGGGGATGCCCTTCTGTGAGACCTTCAAACCCCTTCCCGATTTCGAAGCGAAGTCTCTCTTCATCGCTGCAGATCGTTCTCCCTCCGGGTTGCAGTTCACACTGTATGACTCGGAAATCTACCACATTCCGGGGGCCGAGCCTGAGCCCCTGACCCACAGAGAGATCCGTAGGCTTTCCAAGAAGGAGTCTACCACCTTCCGGTGCTACCGTCTTGAGGTCCGCCCTCTTCCCTCCGTTTCCCCCCCCCTGGAGGTCAACCAAATCCAAGGAGCCACAACACAGAAGCCCCCGCCTCTCTCGTCTTTCCCGCCCGATCACCCGGTCAATTCGGATGATTATACAGGTTTCCGCAGAGAAGTGCAGGAGGAGGGAATGAGGCCAGGGATGAAAAAGGTTCTGGAGAAGCATTTCAGCATCTTCCCGAATGAGATTCCCACCCTCCCGCCCAAGAGGGAAGTCGAGTGTCATATCAAACTCAAGCCAGGTCACGGTGACCGCCCCCCTGCTCGAGCTCCGTATAGGCTCACCTACGGGCAGCTCGATGAGCTCCGAAAACAGTTGGAGTCGTACTTGGCCGAAGGTCAGATCCGCCCTTCCAACTCCCCGTTTGCTGCCCCTGTCCTTTTTGTCATGAAGGCTGACGGCACTCAACGTATGTGTATTGATTACACGCAGCTGAACAAGATCTGTATGAGGGACAGATATCCCCTGCCGCATCCGGATGACTTGATTTCCCGCCTGCACGGGGCCAAGTACTTCTCGTCTCTCGACTTGAGACAGTACTTCCATCAGATCCGGGTGGCCGAGGGCGACGAGGAGAAGACTGCTTTCATAACAAGGTACGGCACGTTTGAGTGGCTGGTCATGCCATTTGGTTACTGCAATGCGCCCGGTATTAGCATGCGTATGATCAATAAGACATTACGCCCTTTATTAGACAGGTGTGTAATTGTTTTTATTGATGATCTCTTGATTTTCAGCCGCACTCCTGAGGAACACGAGAGAGACGTGGAGGCCGTCCTCCAGCTCCTTGCCGACGAGTCTCTCTATGTCAAACTGTCGAAGTATGATTGGTTCCGGACGGAAGCCAAGTTCCTGGGGCTGGTCATCAGTGAGAGTGGATTCAGGCCTGCGCCTGAGAAGGTGCAGAGACTCCAAGACTTCCCCAAGCCGACCAACCGCACTTCACTGCGTCAGTTTTTGGGGTTAGGGAATTGGTTTCGGAAGTTTGTTAGGGGGTATAGCCAGGTTGCTTCTCCCCTTCTCTCTCTTCTCCGCACCTCAGTTCCCTTTGTGTGGGAGCCTGTGCATGATCAGGCATTCGTTGCTCTAAAGAAAGCCGTCCTTGAGCTTGCCACCCTTGCACTGCCTGACCCCAGTCAGCCGGTCTACATTGCACACGACGCCTCACAGTCGCATCAAGCCATCGGGGCAGTTGCCATTCAACACTGTCAGAAGATAGGGGCATACCGTCCGCTTGCCTTCGGCTCCCGCCGCCTGACCCCCACCGAGGCACGCTACCCAGTGCGGAAGTTAGAGCTGTTGGCGATTGTCCATTTTACGAAAGTTTGGCATCATTTCCTGACGCCCGGGTCGGAGTTTTGGACAGATCACAAGAGTTTGGAGAATTTGAGGAAGTCGTTCGAGCACTGCAGTCTGCGTGTGAGACGGTGGATTGAGTTTCTGGAGGAAGTGGCGGTTCTAATCAAATATATTTCGGGGAGGGCGAACGTCGTTACCGACGCGCTTTCCCGCAATCCGCCCCCTTTGGTCCAGTCCTCCCCTTCTGCCCCTTTACCGTCTATCAGAGTGAGGCAACCCACCCCGCCGACGGTCAGTCAGGCCGACGGTCCTGATGACGATGAGGTCCCAGGGCTTGAACCTGAGTATGAGGATGAGGGGGCAGTTGACAATGTTTGCGAGACCCGTTCTTTGGGGGGGGGGCACGGGGGCACTGAGCAGCGTCAGTGCCGGACAACCTTGAAGGTTGAGGGAGATGTTGAGCTGCAGAGGCGCTGCAGAGAGGAGTATGCAAACGATCCCTGGTTTGCCCTGGTGCATGCTCACCTGAAAAATTCCCCAAACAAACTTCCCTCCCCTCATCTGGTGCCCCGTTTGAAAGGTCTCTCTCTGAGAGATGGACTGTTGTTCCGGGGGGACCGCCTTTGTATCCCTCGCTCACAGCGCACGGCTCTTATTCGGGAGAGCCACTCATCTCCAGAGAGTGCACACTTCGGGATCGGGAAAACCTACAGTCGAATGGCAGAGCGATATTTCTGGCCTCAGATGTGGAGAGATGTACACAGATTCGTTCGTGCCTGTGATCCCTGCCAGAGAAGCAAAGCTCCTAGCCGAGCGCCTCCCGGTCTCCTCAGACCGCTCCCTGTTCCCAACTATCCATGGGAAGTCACTCAAATTGATTTCCTCGTTGGACTGCCCGCCTTTGGGGATAAACAGTTTGACTGTCTTATAGTTGTCACTGACTCTCTGTCAAAAGGGGTATACCTGATCCGGACCCACACAACAGCAACAGCAAAGCAGGCAGGCCAGCTATATTATGAAAACGTCACAGTAAAGAAGGGGTGGCAGCGTACGATCCTCAGTGACAGAGACCCCCGTTTTCTGTCTCGATTCTGGCAGACCCTACACACCCTCTTGGGCACGCACCTGTTATTCTCCACGACGGCATACCACGACACACCAGGGTCAGCAGAACGCATGAATCGAACAATCGAGGAGGCCCTCCGTTGCCTCGTTAAGACCCAGCATCACCGATGGGCGGAATTCATCCCGTCCCTTGAGTTTGCATACAACACATCTGTCCATGTCGGGACAGGCCGCTCTCCCTTTCAGCTCAAACACGGAAGAGAACCCCTCACGCTTCCTGCTCTTTCTCTTTCTCCTTCTGTCCAGCCTTCCCCCGAGGCTTCTGACTTTTTGAAGAAACACAGAGAAGCCATTGAGTCCGCCCGCGCCTCTCTCGAAGCAGCCCAGTCCAGTCAAATCCGAAATGCCAACAGGCGACGCCACCCAACCGACGACATCAAGGTGGGAGACTATGTGCTTGTCCATCGCTCCTGGTGGGTAACTGCTGCAAAGCCTGATGTCCCCCTGTACAGCCGTAAGCTCGACAGCCTGTGGTTCGGTCCCTTCGAAGTGACTCAGTTCGATCAGTCCTGAGACAATTTCGAAATCGCCCTGCCAGCGGGAAGCCGCAAAGACCCCCATGTGCACACGTTGCTGTGCAAGCTGTACTGCTACAAAGGACGAGGCCGTCTGGCCGTCCGATTGCCCTCCTGGGCCGACGAAGAGTATGAAGTCGAAAAGGTCCTTGGTGTTCGGGGAAGAGGCAGAGGAACCCAATACCGCGTGCAATGGGTGGGGTTCCCTGAGAGTGAAGCGTCTTGGGAGCCAGTCTCCCACCTCCAAAATGCAAAGGAGAAAATCAAAGAATTCAAGCGACGATTAAAGTGAATAGACAGGAATTGTACGGTCAATTTTGGTTGGCAGTTAACCGCAGAAAAGCTGAGAAGAAGGACAGAGCGCGTGGGACACACGCTCCAAGGGGGAGGGGCACGTAACATAGTGAGGCGAACCACGGGACCGGCCAATCCCGGGGTGAGCCGAACTAACGCGCACCGCCGCCGCACGGGACGCCCGCTGCTTAGAAACTAACACATGCACGCAGGCTCATGGAGGCGCCGCCATGCCAGTCTATATTAGAAGAGAATTAAATAAAATAGAAATAAAGTGGAATTAATTCAGTCAGCTGCGTATAGCCTGGATTGAGTAAACAACAGTTGCTTGCAAAGCTTCTAGAAGCAGTTTGGAAGTGAACCTTGAACTGACAGACTTTCCGTAGTAGAGATCTAACTGAACTAAGTGCGATCACTTAGGAGAAGAGGAGTTACCTCCTTACGTATATAGGTCTAGGTATAGGTTCACTTAGGTTCACTCAACTAAATATGAAATCAAAAAAGGTCTGTCTTATCATTTTTGTACCTTTTTGTTAAAGTCAATGGAGGAAAAACAGTAAGTAAATTATATTGTAAATACCCCCAAGAAGGCTTCCTATGGTTAATCCGGAGCGGCCGCCAAAGCCCTTCGGCGCCTGGCTGCCAAAGCCCGACCGCGCCGAAAGCGCGGCCATGCCAAATTAAGCCCAACCGTGCCGAAGGCGCGGCCATGCCAAAGCCCGACCGTGCCGCCCCAAAGCCCATACACATGCAGCTCTATCAGCTGTTTGCATGCATGCATGCATGCATGTATGCATTTTTCACATGCATTTCGGTGCAAAAGCTGTCTGAAAAGCGTCTCGGTCTTCTGGCCTGTTACTGTATGTCGGTCCGCTACGTTCAGCACCTACTCTTGGGCTAGCGAATTCGGTCTGACCGTGTCTGTGTACTTTTCTTTTCCCAAAATGTCCGGTGGGCAACAATACACCCCAAGACGTTGTTGAGGACATTGCGAGCACATCTGGTGTCAGACTATGAACGACGTTCCAATTTCCAACACTGCCAGTCACAACGTTCTTATGGGTCCATCATTCATACGTACGGCACTGTCAGAGTTTTGAGGGTAGAGACTTTTTTGAAGCGTTTGCCGGCTTTGTTCTATCTTTGTTCTCTTTTTCACCAGCAGAGGCAATGAACTGAATGATTGCATTGACTCCAAGACCGGTAAGCCAAAGGAGCCAACCATTGCCAACCGATGAAGTGCGATCTTGTTGAGCTGCTGCTAATCTTTTGATGCAGGAATCGCTGCGACCAGCACACACGCCTTCAGAAAGAGAAAGCGTGCTGGAGACGGAGATAGACGGGATAAGCATGCTTGTGTCTGCCTTTGCCTGGCTGTTCTTGCCTGTGGCTGTGTCTGCGTGCCTGACTACCTGCCTCACAAAATGGCTGTCTGCATATAGCGCCTATCGGTCAGGAGGGGTTAATGAATGAATGAATGAATGGATGGATGGTTGCATAGATGGATGGATGACTGAATGTCGGGATGCGTGAGTAAGTGAGTGAGTGAGCGAGTGAGTGAGTGAGTGAGTGGGTGGGTGGGTGGTTGAGTGGGTGAGTGAGTGAGTGAGTGAGTGACTGATTGAGTGAGTGAGTGAGTGAGTGAGTGAGTGAGCGAGTGAGTGAGTGAGTGAGTTGATGAGTGAGTGAAGGTGGGTGAAAGAGCGAGAGAGTGCGGGTGGGTGAGTGAGTGAATGAATATATGAATGCATGAATGAATGAATGAATGAATGAGTAAGTGAATGAATGAATGAGTGAGTGAGTGACTCAGAGTGAGTGAGTAAATGGATGAGTGAGTGACGGTGGTGTGGGAGTGAGTAAGTCAATGAGTGAGCGAGGCTGCGTGGGTGAGTGGCTGAGTGAGTGAGAGAATGAGGGAGTTAGTGAATCAATGATGAATGAATGAATGAATGAATAAATGCGTAGGTGAGTGAGCGCGGGTGTCACACTGAGTGCGTAAGTGTGGGAGTGAGTGAAGAAGTGAGTGGGTGGGTGAACGAATCAGTGAGTGAATGAATGATTGGGTGGGTGGGTGGGTGAGTGAGTGAATGGATGGATGATTGAGTGAAGGTGGGTGAAAGAGCTAGTGAGTGCGGGTGGGTGAGTCAGTAAGTAAATGAGGGCGTTGGTGAATGAGGCAGTGGGTGAATGAATAATAAATGAATGAATGAATGAATGAATGCATGCATGCATGAATGAATGAATGAGTCAGTGAGTGAGCGTGGGTGAGTGCGTGAGTGTGGGAGTGAGTGAAGAAGTGAGTGGGTGCTTGAATGAATCAGTGAGTGAGTGAGTGAGTGAGAAAGTGAGTAAGGTCGGCAGTGTACAGAAGGAAGTGAAGAAGGCTCTCGCCTTCGATGCTTTTACTGGTCGACGCGGTAACTGGGCCCCGAGAAGCAATGAACAGTTGGAGACTGGCTTTTACACTTCCAATCTGATGCATCGCCTGTAAGCGAGAACAGAGCCAGCTCACCATCGGTTGATCCTGACGTGTTTCTTGAAAACGCAGTGAATCAAAAAAGAGTTA